>JAXDDX010000314.1:117500-135000 GCA_034670405.1 Hoplostethus atlanticus | reverse complement strand
TGTCAAAAACCATTACATCAAATTTAAGATTTAAATTTGTTAAATCATCATTTATTCTTGTTCTGCTTCTTCCTCTTCTTCGTCCCTTTCCTTCAGTAACTTGAACGACAACTTCTCTTTCCTCCTGTACATCTAACAGAACCTCTCTTTCCTCCTGTAACTCTAACAGAACTTCTCTTTCCTCCTGTACCTCTAACAGAACTTCTCTTTCCTTCAGTAACTTGAACCACAACTTCTCTTTCCTCCTGTACATCTAACAGAACTTCTCTTTCCTCTTGTAACTCTAACAGAACTTCTCTTTCCTCCTGTACCTCTAACAGAACTTCTCTTTCCTCTTGTACCTCTAACAGAACTTCTCTTTCCTCCTGTACCTCTAACATAACTTCTCTTTCCTCCTGTAACTCTAACAGAACTTCTCTTTCCTCCTGTACCTCTAACAGAACTTCTCTTTCCTCTCCAGGAATAAAGGTTTCATCCCCAGTAACTACGTGACAGAGAAGAACAGAATCGAAGCAAACCAGTGAGTCCAGCCTCTGATTCTACACTGGTAGTCTGGTAGAGGTCAGATTAGTCTAGTAGAGGTCGGATTAGTCTGGTAGAGGTCAGATTAGTCTGGTAGAGTAGTCTGGTAGAGGTCAGATTAGTGTGGTAGAGGTCAGATTAGTGTGGTAGAGGTCAGATTAGACTGGTAGATGTCAGATTAGTGTGGTAGAGGTCAGATTAGTGTGGTAGAGGTCAGATTAGACTGGTAGATGTCAGATTAGTCTGGTAGAGGTCAGATTAGTGTGGTAGAGGTCAGATTAGACTGGTAGATGTCAGATTAGTGTGGTAGAGGTCATATTAGTCTGGTAGAGGTCAGATTAGTCTGGTAGAGGTCAGATTAGTCTAGTAGAGGTCAGATTAGTCTGGTAGAGGTCAGATTAGTCTGGTAGAGTAGTCTGGTAGAGGTCAGATTAGTGTGGTAGAGGTCAGATTAGTCTGGTAGAGGTCAGATTAGTCTGGTAGAGTAGTCTGGTAGAGGTCAGATTAGTGTGGTAGAGGTCAGATTAGTCTGGTAGAGGTTAGATTAGTCTAGTAGAGGTCAGATTAGTCTAGTCAAGGTCAGATTAGTTAGATTAAATAAAAGCAATACAAATCTTCCATGTGTTTTCGTTAGTGGCCAATGAGAATTCAGTATTCTACAACACCATATAATAAAATATGACATCATTATTGATTTATTGATCACTTCATAACTTCACAGTGAATCCTGTTCTCCTCTAGGTGGTACTGCAAGAACATCACCAGGACAGAAGCTGAGCAACTTCTCAGACAGGAGGTACCTGTCTGTCTGACTGACTGCCTGTCTGTCTGTCCAGTAGCTGCCTGTCATGCCATGGCTACTCTTGACATTTGCTGTGACATTGTGGTTGTTCCTCCAGGATAAAGAGGGGGGTTTCATGGTGAGGGAGTCCAGCCAGCAGGGAGTCTACACCGTCTCTGTCTACACCAAGACCTTAGGGTGAGGCTCCGACCAGAGGGTTGCCGGTTCGAATCTATTAGTGACTCTTTGAAAAGTTTGATGTTGTCTTCAACAGTCTGGAAGGGAAATACTTCCATTTTTCACCCCTGGCACCAGTTTACCACGCCTTTATTTTGAAGGCTGTTCCAGACTGGTTCAGTTCAGGTCCAGTTAAGGTTAATGGTAAATGTTCTGTGTCTCTTCTTCTGCGTTGCTAGGCAACAAAAGTGTTGCGTATCCTAGCAACCTCTCAGTCATCACTTTCTCTAAAGTTGAGGCAGGTTTCTGGTTGACTCTTACTCGGTCAACAGCCTGATATTTAGAAAGCTAAACCTAGTTAGTTATATTACCTAAGTCTCACATAGGTACGTGTGTGTGTGTGTGTGTGTGTGTGTGTGTGTGTGTGTAGTATGAAAGGTGACATCAGGCATTACCAGATCAAACACAGCGACACGGGAGAGTTCTTCCTGGCTGAGAGACACACCTTCAGCTCCATCCCTGAGGTCATACACTACCACGAACACAACGCAGCAGGTACACACACACACACACACACACACACACACACATATTATGGTAGCATGGACAAGATGTCTGGTCCTACGGTGAGATGATGATGATGATTATTTTTATTATTATTATTATTATTATTATTGTTTTTTATTATATTATATATATATTGTTTTTATTATATTATTATTTTGTTATTATTATTATTTTATTTTTATTATTTGTATTATTAATATTATTATTATTTTTTATTTTATTTGTATTATTACTAGTAGTAGTAGTAGTAATATTAGTATTATAAATTACTTAAATTATTTGTGTGTGTGTGTGTGTGTGTGTGTGTGTGTGTGTGTGTGTGTGTAGGTCTAGTCACCAGGTTGCGGTATCCACTAGGGCCGATGGGAAGGTGTGTTCCTGCCACGGCTGGATTCAGCTCAGGTAAAACATGGATGGATGGATGGAGAGAGATACATCACTTCCAACATCCTCTTCAGGAAAGACGGGGGGGGCGGGGCAGGAAGCAACAGGGCTTATGGGAAATGTAGTCTAGTTTATGGCCACTATACCAAGATAGAACTTCTTCCCTCCATCCAGAGAAGTTGTTGCTGAACCAACCTGTGTCATTCTTTTCTTCCTGTATCCCCCCTCCCTCCTTCCCTCCCTCCCCCCAGAGAAGTGGGAGATCAACCCCAGTGAGTTGACCTTCATGAAGGAGCTGGGCTGTGGTCAGTTTGGTCTGGTGAGGCTGGGCAAGTGGAGGGCTCAGCACAAAGTGGCCATCAAGACCATCAGGGAGGGAGCCATGTACGAGGAGGACTTCATCGAGGAGGCCAAGGTCATGATGTAAGGAGGGGGAGGGGGGGAGTGGGGGGAGGGAGGATGGAGGAAGCCATGTACGAGGAGGACTTCATCGAGGAGGCCAAGGTCATGATGTAAGGAGGGGGAGGGGGGGAGTGGGGGGAGGGAGGATGGAGGGAGCCATGTACGAGGAGGACTTCATCGAGGAGGCCAAGGTCATGATGTAAGGAGGGGGGTTGAGGGAGGATAAAGAGAGAAAGGAGGGAGGACAGAGTAGGGAGGGAGAGGGAGGAAGAAGTTCAGCCTATGAGTTCAGCCTTCAAAATAAAAGCGTGTGTGTGTGTGTGTCCACTCCCAGGAGGCTGTGTCACCCCAAGCTGGTCCAGCTGTACGGTGTGTGTATGCGGCAGTGCCCCCTGCTGATCGTGGCGGAGTTCATGGACAACGGCTGCCTGCTGAACGTCCTGCGGCAGCGGGGCCGGGCGCTGAAGGAGGCGTGGCTTCTGTCCATGTGTCAGGACGCCTGCGAGGGGATGGAGTACCTGGAGGCACACAGCTTCGTACACAGAGACCTGGTGGGTCACCGTGTGTGTGTGTGTGTGTGTGTGTGTGTGTGTGTGTGTGTGTGTGTTGGTGGGATGACAGGCTACCAAAACTCTGTCCAACCTTGTGATTGGTCAATGTGAACCTGAACCCACCAGATACTAAAATACTACAAAATAAACTGTTCGACTTGGTTTGAGTTAGCTAACATGCACTCTGATAAAGTGGAGTTCTTTGGCTCCGCCCACTGAGGTGTTAATCAACCAATGAGATCATGAGACCTGACAGTGGCAGTTGGTAAATGGTGGTTTCTGTCCTATCCAGGCCGCCAGGAACTGTCTGGTGAACGAGCAGAACGTGGTGAAGGTCAGCGACTTCGGGATGACCAGGTAGGAGGCTCTCTGTCATGGCCGCCACTGGGTTCCATGTTAAAGGTACTGTGTGATCAAGGCCCCGTCCTGTGTGCTCTCGGTTCTGTGTGGTTCCAGGTACATTCCAGACAACCAGTACACCAGCTCTGGCGGCGTCAAGTTCCCAGTCAAGTGGTCTCCTCCTGAGGTTCTCCACTACAGCAAGTACAGCCAGCAAGTCAGATGTCTGGTCCTACGGTGAGATGATAATGATGATGATGATGATTATTGTTATTATTATTATTTTTTTATTTTTTTATAATATTATTTTTGTATTTGTATCATTATTATTTTGTTATTATTATTATTATTTTTATTTTTATTATTATTATTAATATTATTATTTTTTAAATTATTATTTATTATTATTATTACTAGTAGTAGTAGTAATATTAGTATTATAAATTACTTAAATTATCTGTGTGTGTGTGTGTGTGTGTGTGTGTGTAGGCGTCCTGATGTGGGAGATCTTCTCGGAGGGTTGCACTCCGTTTGAGAGCCGCTCCAACGTGGACGTGGTGGATGACATAACCAAAGGGATCCGGCTGTACCGGCCGCACCGCGCCTCACAGCACACCTACCAGATCATGTACAAGTGCTGGCACGAGGCAAGACAGTGATCCATGCTTTGATTATTATTATTATTATTATCATCATTATTATTATCATTATTGTTATTATTATTATTATTATTATTGTTAACATTATTATTATTATTGTTGTTATTATTATCATTAGTATTATTATTATTATTATCATTATTATCATTAGTATTATTATTATCATTAGCATTATTATTAGTAGTGGTATTATCATTATTATTATCATTATTATTAATATTAGTATCATTATTAATATTATTATTAGTGTCATTATCATTATCATTATTATTATTATATCATCATTATTATTATTATTATTATTATTAACAATATTATTATTGTTATTATTATCATTATCATTATTATTATTATATCATTATTATTATTATTATTATTATTATTAACATTATTATTATTGTTATTATTATCATTATTATTATTATTATTATTATTGTTGTTATTATTATTAACTAACACGCTCATGGTGGATCAGACTGGCTGTTTATAATGTGGTTATTGTGATGATGATGATGATGATGACCTCTTCGTCTTTTCTTTTTTGTCTGCTTCTGTTTTCTTGTCTCCCTCCTTCTTCTTCCTCGCTTCCTCTCTTTCTTGTTCGGTGGTGTTGTAGAAGCCTCAGGGTCGGCCATCTTTTTCTGAGCTGCTGGAGGCAATCAGAAACCTGGCAGAACAGGACTGACACACACACACACACACACAATCATTTTTACTCTTCATGTCTACACGCATTTGAACGCTGTAAATAACTTTATTTTGTAATAAAATATTTTTCAGATGAAAGAAATTGTCTTGCTTTTTTAAACATTTAAACCAGTGAGGCCTGGACCTCCACCAACCAATCATGCTTGAGATTACTGTGATGTCACAACACTGTGAAATAGGCACCTTTTGTTTCCATACCTGGAGAGCCATACCTTTTACCAAGCAGTGACCTTCTTCCTCTCTCCTTAGCCTTTATTTCTCTTCTCTGAATATTGTCTGTGACCTCTGACCTCTGACCTCTGGAGGTAGTTGTACTGTTGAGAGCAAATTAGACTAAATAACTGAACTGTAATGGCAAAAATGTGCAATGCTCTAAAAGCGACAGTAGGTGGCGGTAGGTGAGTCTGTCAGCCTTGTTACTGGTTGTTTTACTGTAAATAATAGATCAATAATAGAACTATAAATGATGAAGTCAGACAATAGAGGGACGGTGGGAACATGAAGCTTTAAAGGACCTTCTTCCTTTTAAAGTGATGTAACTGTCACATGCCACTACACACAAAAATACTATAGGAGTACTAAAGAAATACCATAGATCACTAAAACTCACTACTGAGAACGAGAGTAGTAAGTCCTCTAAAACAAAACAAAACAAAAATAAAATGTAAATATAACATAAAATACTAAATGTTATCAAATGTAAATCATTAAATTAAATGTTAAAATAATAATATTTCTATTTCACACCGGTTACTGACATCTCATTGGTCAGACTGGAATGACGTAGCTGTTTTCAGTGTAGCACGTACGAGGGGGGGCGTTACCATGGCAGCGTCTTGGGTGACAGGTAAGTGCTGGTACACACACACACACACACAGACACACAGACACACACACACACGCACACAGAAGTGTCCAGTTGACCGTAATCTTCTCCGGTGACCGTGACACACACACACACACACACACACACCGCTACTCCAGTGTTTACGTCTTGCCTCGATAACGGAATTTACCCGTTAACGACACGGAATTCCCTTAGTAAGGTTAATGTGTGTGTGTGTGTGTGTGTGTGTGTGTGTGTGTCCAGTAATCCGGAATGTAACAGGTTGGTTTGTTCAGTGTTATCCTTTAAATCCTATAGTATCTTATAGTATTACTATGATATTCCTATAGTATCTTATAGTATTCCTATAGTATCTTATAGTATTACTATGATATTCCTATAGTATCTTATAGTATTCCTATAGTATCTTATAGTATTACTATGATATTCCTATAGTATTTTATAGTATTCCTATAGTATTCCTATAGTATCTTATAGTATTCCTTCATGCTCTGTGGTGTTTTCATGTCCTGTGGTATCACTGTAGTACTGTGTTGTGGTATCACTGTAGTACTGTGTTGTGGTACTCTAGTGAGTTTAGTGACCTTATGTATGTTGTGGTATTTTATCTCATAATAAATATTAAGGTACTTGTGTGTATATATATATATATAGTACATACATAGTGTGTCTGGTGTAGTGAGTGACCTTATATGACCTTACTCTATGTATCTCTAATGGTACTACTATAGTTTTGCTGTAGTATTTGTCTAGTATCTTTATAAGTTTACTATAGTTCCTTCTCTCCCTGCTGTCCCTCTTTCCCTCTTCTCTCTCCTCTTTCCCTCTTCTCTCTTCCCTCTTTCCCTCTTCCCTCTTTCTTTCTTTACTTCCTTTTTTCTTTTTTCTTTTTCCATTTCTCTTTCTATCCTATCTTCCTCTTTCTGTATTTATGTTTCCCACTTACTCTCTTTCATTCTCTTTCTTGTTTTTTCCTTCTTTCCTTCTCTCTCTCTGTCTATCTCCCCCGTCCCCCCTCCCCCCTCCCTCCTCCCCCCCAGTCTTAATGGAGCGTTATGAGTATGTGGGTGAGCTGGGGGAGGGAAGTTACGGCGCCGTGCTGAAGTGTCGCCACCGGGCCTCCGGCCGCGTTGTCGCCATCAAGAAGTTTCTGGACTCGGACAACGACAAGGCGGTGAAGAAGATCGCCATGAGGGAGGTCAAGATGCTGAAGGTACCTGTCAATCAATCAACCAACCAATCAATCAATCAATCAACCAACCAACCAATCAGTCATTCAGTAGAGTGGAGACTGATATATTCTACTGTTTGACGTCGTGCTCAAGTGGAAATCAAGCTTGACCATGTTTCCTTGACCGTGTTTCCTTGACCGTGTTTCCTTGACCGTGTTTCCTTGACCGTGTCTCCTTGACCGTGTTTCCTTGACCGTGTCTCCTTGACCATGTCTCCTTGACCATGTCTCCTTCCACCTCATCCCCTCTCATTCTCACCGCCAAGCAACTGCGGCACGACAACCTGGTGAACCTCCTGGAGGTGTGGAAGCGCCGGCGCCGCTGGTACCTGGTGTTTGAGTTTGTGGATCGGACGGTCCTGGACGATCTGGAGCAAAACCCGAGCGGGCTGGACCTGAACACCGGCCGGCGGTACCTGTACCAGATACTGAGGGCTACCGCCTTCTGCCACCAGCACCAGGTAAGGACCGGTCATAGTGAACATGGCCGACATCAGGACCGCAGGATGGTGACGTCACGCTAGAGAAGAGTCTGGTAGCCGGTCTGTTTCTGGTTCCTCCTCCGCCCCAGGTCATCCACCGCGACATCAAGCCAGAGAACATCCTGGTCTCTCAGAGGGGCGTGGTCAAGCTGTGTGATTTCGGCTTCGCCCGCACCGTGGCGTCACCCGGGGAGGGGGGCGTGTACACCGACTACGTGGCGACGCGATGGTACCGGGCCCCCGAACTGCTGGTGGGAGACTCAGAGTACGGCAAGTAAGTGGCCGGCGGATGTGGGCGGGAGGCTGTCTGACGGTGGAGATGATAACAGGTGTGTGTGTGTGTGTGTGTGTGTGTGTGTGTAGACCGGTGGATGTGTGGGCTGTAGGTTGTCTGTTGGTTGAGATGTTAACAGGACTTCCTCTGTTCCCTGGAGACTCAGACCTCGACCAGCTTTACCACATCGTCAGGTGCTTCGGTGAGTAGACACACACACACACACACTCACTCACTCACTCACTCACACACACCTCTACTCTACCTCTACTCTACTCTACTCTACTCTACTCTACTCTACTCTACTCTACTCTACTCTACTCCAGGTAACCTGACGGCTCGCCATCAGGAGTTGTTCTACAGGAATCTGGCCTTCTCTGGCGTCAGGCTACCAGAATGTTCTGTCAGAGTCCCACTGCAGCAACGCTACCCTGCGCTCACACACACCGTCCTGGACCTGGCACAGGTACACACACACACACACACACACACACACACTAGCTAGCTAACCATAGTATCTGGTCAGCTAACCATCACTGTCTTGTTGCTAACACATCTGGTTAGCACGCTAGCTAACCATAGCCTGGTTCTGATCTTATTACTATCTCACCACTAGTCCTCCATGATGGACACTCTAGTCCCCAGACAGACAGTCAGTAATACCTGCCTGTCTCTCTGCCTGTCTGCCTGTCTGCCTGCCTGTCTCTCTGTCTGTCTGCCTGTCTGTCTGTCGTCTCTATCAGGGTTGTCTCCAGATGGACCCAGAGAGGAGAGCTCCATGTTCAGACCTGCTACAGCATCGTCTGTTCACACACGACTCATTCCACATCAGGTACGTGTGTGTGTGTATGTAGTGTACTGTATATCCAATGTACTTTTTGGATCTACTTACTAACTAACTAACTAACTAACTAACTCTCTCTCTCCCCCTCTCCCTCCAGGTTTATGGATGAGCTGAATGCTAAGATCCAACAGGACCAGAGAGACTCCTCTACCCTTCCCAAGATAGCCAAGACCCCGAGGAGAGCGAGGGATGAGGGGGAGGAGAGGAACCGGAGAGGCAAAGACAAGAAACAAACAAAAGAGGTGGAAGAGAAGAGAGAGAGGGAGGAGGGGAAACAGAGGACAGGAAAACCGAAAGACAGACAGATTTCCAAGCTGCGTAAAACCGTCCTGAGTACCTCAGAGCCTCCGCCGGCCAGACCACCGAAGACGCTCGGTAACACGTCGACGAAAACCAAAGCAGGAAAAGCCAACGAGCCGAGGAAGAACACCTCGACGTCTGATTGGTCAGAGGCTACCAAGACGGAGAACCAGACAGCGACTCAACCCAGGCCGTGGAAAGCTGCTCCCTCGGCGCCGCGGGACGAGCTTCCGAAAGCCAAGGAGCGCCTGACTCCTCCTGAACCAGACTCGACCGCGGCCGAGAAGACATCGATGGCGGTAAAATCAAAAGCGTGGAGAACAAGTCAGGACACAGATGACCCACGGATGCCTCGAAGCTCCGCCCCCGACCACAAGGGTTCAACTCCAAAAGCTTCTGGGAGATCAGTAGGTGGTCGTACAGACGTGCCCACTGCCGGCGATCCAGAGGCGAGTTCACCACAGAAACCCAGCGACCGTCTAGACGTCAGCTCAACCCTTGAAGCTTCTCAAACCTCAAGCAGCGGCCGCACTGGGTTGTCCAAGATGGCCGCCGCAACCGCCGCCATTCGTGCCAAGCGATGCGAGACAACCTCTACCTCGGAGACGGAGCGGAGGAGGGAGAGGATGTCACCCTCGACCCCCAAACCGCCCGAGGCTACCTCAACGTCCGGCACTCCGCCTGCCTCCTCCGACCCTTCGAAGGATCTGACCTCAGATCTGCCCGAGGCAAAGAAGGAAAATTACCCAGAGAGCAAAGTTTCCAGAAGCTGCGAGGAAAGTGCAGAGACGTTTGATGTCGATAAAAATGCCCTGAAAAGCTTCACCGAGACTTTATCGGATCACCACCATCTTCCTCCCTCCTCCAAACCTCCCCCCTGCTCCCCCCTCATCCCTTCCCTCTCCGTCATCACCAGAGGTGGCCCGGTCACCAGCGGTGATCTCGGCCTGGGGGCGGGACTTCATCCTGGGAGCCACAGCTTCAGGTACTACGGTTCCCATGATGCAATGCTTGGAGTTACCTTTGGTTGGCTGTAACTGAGGAATAGAATAGAATAGAATAGAATAGAGTAGAACAGAATAGAATAGAATAGAATAGCATAGAATAGAATACAGTAGAATAAAGTTGAATAGAACAGAATAGAATAGAATAGATTTTTTTGCTTATGTACATTGTTGCTATGCTACCATAATATGTGCTTTTAAGGATTTAGGATTACTTGTGTCATCTGTTTGCTTGTGTGTGTGTGTGTGTGTGTGTGTGTGTGTGTGTGTGTGTGTGTGTGTGTGTGTGTCACTACAGGTGTACAGACAAGCCTAGGCGACACGGCGGCATTTATAGTAGATTGACCCAACACACTACTGGAGCACTCACTGCACAGGTTTGGGTTGTGTGTGTGTGTGTGTGTGTGTGTGTGTGTGTTCACATCATTGCTTCTTGCTACTATTCACTGTCTCTCTCTCTCTCTCTCTCTCTCTCTCTCCCCTCAGGTGTTGTCGGAGAAGAGCATCATCCACGAGCGCTCCTTCCTGTCCGACCGCGGTAACCATGGTAACGGCGGCGGCGTCACCGCAGCGAGGAGGAAGTCGGACGTCCGTTTCCCGGATCTGAGGAGCTCCCTGCTGCCAGAGCTCAGAGGAAGAGATGGTAGGACACACACACACACACACACACACACACACACACACACACACTTTCCCTCAATACTAAAGCCACCACTGCAGAGCATCCTGGCCTGACCGACTGTGAAAACTTCCACTAAGGGCCACTAGGTGTCGCCAAAGCCACCACAGTTAGGATGCTACTGGCTGCAGTTTAACCGTCGTGATTCAACCAATCAGAACAGAGACACCACAGGTGATGTCATCCAGGAGACCTGACTGTGTTCATCTCTGTTCCCAGGTCAGCTCACCACAGGCTTTACCACGGACACACAGACGCTTCCTGCTCCAGACCACCAGCAACATGGACAGTCCTGACCCACACACACACACCTTAATACACACACCTTAATACACACACCTTAACACACACACCATAACACACACACACACCTTAATACACACACCTTAACACACACACCTTAACACACACACCATAACACACACACACCTTAACACACACACCTTAATATACACACCTTAATACACACACCTTAACACACACACCATAACACACACACACACCTTAATACACACACCTTAACACACACACCATAACACACACACACCTTAACACACACACCTTAATATACACACACACACACACACACACACCTTAATACACACACCTTAACACACACCTACACACCTTAACACACCCTTAACACACACACACACACCTTAATACACACGCCTTAACACACACGCCTTAACACACACGCCTTAATACACACACGCCTTAACACACACACACACCTTAACACACACACACACACACACACACACACCACCACTCCAGTTTGGTTCTTCTTCACACAAGAGAAACGAATCATCCATCAACCAGTTTTATTAAAGTCATGTGACACACACGTGTTCAGCGTGTTGAACTACGTTGCCCCTGACAACCAAACACTGTTGACATGTGAATGTTTTTTTTTATCCCTCTTTAACATTAAAAGCACAGTAACTGTTTTACACGTTATATTGAATAAACAAGCTTCTTAAATGCAACACGGGTTGACTTGGTTTGGTGTCCGACAGCAGCTAAGCTAGCCGCTAGCCGCTAGCCGCTAGCCGCTAGTCCCATAGTGAGACACAGTGAAGTGGATTATATAGACTATTAGAGCAACATGAACATTGATGAACGACTGTTAAAGGTTTGAAGGTTTCATAAAATAAAGAAATAAAAATGTCATGGGATCATTTTTAAAGTTGCTAACACATTTTGTCATAATGTTCACATATTGAACAATAAATGCCAACTAACTTACAAAATGTTCTGGTATTTTTAGATCAAAATCCAATTCCGCTGCTTCCTGGAGAACGGTGTATTTTTAGTGGTTACTTCATGGCGTACATAAAAAAAATCCAGCCAATAATATGAACAGTCCATCACCCCTCCCATCACATAAAACAACCTTTCTCTATATATACACACATCCCATTGGTTTACACTTTCATGTCCCGCCCCCACATCCTGTTTCAACAGGAAACACTGAAGCGATGAACGTGGCGTCACTCATCAGACGAGTCCTCTGAGGAGAACGAACCTGTGTGTGTGTGTGTGTATCCTCTCAACAGCGTGTTCCATGATGTCACACTGTAAGGCTGCCCTCCTATTGGCTGAGACACAGGTCTGTAGCCAGGCCACACCCAGTAGGCAGGCTGTGGACCGTAGTAGGCCGGATACCTTCTGCTATTGGCTAGGAGATGGTAGAGGAGGTGGGAGCCAGGGGTGGAAACGCTGTTGGTGATTGGTCCTCCAGAAGGCAACTGCGTTCTGATTGGTCCTCCAGCGGCCGACGGATTTCTGATTGGTGCTCCAGTGGCCTGGGATGTTGGTTTCCTGGGTGGAGATTGGACCGCTGGCGCTTTGGGCGTGGCCATCACATGCTGGGAATTTATATATACAAGATTAAAAACTTTTATTAAATGAACAGGAAGTCGTTTCTTTATTTTTGATCGACTCGATGAAATGACTCGTCAGTGATGACTTGTGAAACCTTTCTGGTGGTGGTGGTGGTGGTGGTGGGGGTGGGGGGAGTCGGGGGGCTGGGTGTAGGGACGGGGTAAATCCTGCAGGGTCCGTCCACCGCAGAACCATCGACCTCCGGAAGCTGGAGACCCGACGGAGGCGGAGCTAAGGGAGGGAGGGAGGGAGGGAGGGAGGGAGGGGCCACAAGACAATCACATCCACCAGCTTCCATCCAGTTACTTACCAAATATAAACCCTGTTGTCTTATATAGAGGGAAGGAGGGAGGAGTAGGGAGGAGTAGGGAGGAGAGATGGAGGGAAAGAGGGAAGGAGGGAAGAGAGATGGAGGGAAGGAGGGAGGAGAAGGGAGGAGAGATGGAGGGAAAGAGGGAAGGAGGGAAGAGAGATGGAGGGAAGGAGGGAGGAGAAGGGAGGAGAGATGGAGGGAAGAAGGGAGGAGAAGGGAGGAGAAATGGAGGGAAAGAGGGAAGGAGGGAAGAGAGATGGAGGGAAGGAGGGAGGAGAAGGGAGGAGAGATGGAGGGAAGAAGGGAGGAGAGATAGAGGGAAGGAGGGAAGAGAGATGGAGTCTGAACAGAAAGAAAAGAGCGCCACCTACAGAAACTCAAACTCCATCAACAGATCCAAGGAGACGTCTGTGTGATGTCATCATCTCTACCAACAGACAGCCACCACACACACTGACACACACACTGACACACACACACACACACACACACACACACACACACACACACACACAGCCTCATCTTGTTTTGTCTTTCAACTGATTGAATCTATTTTATTTTTATAGTCAATATTTTATGTCGGTTCTGGTTTTTCTGGAATCACTAAATCATATTTATGAAGCTGACGCCAACAATTCAGAATTTAAAATAATGTGTGTCAGTGTGTGTGTGTGTGTGTGTGTGTGTGTTAGTTAGTTTTTACTGACCTTCAGCCGAGTCGATGATCTGGACGCTCAGGAGGAAGAGGAGCAGAGGGACGAAGGACGACGGACCGGAGGACATGATGACAAGAACAGGGGATGGGAGAGAGAGAGAGAGGGAGAGAGAGAGAGAGAGAGAGAGATGAAAAAACTGAATGAGCAGCAGCAGGAGTGGAAAGGTGTTCAGGGAGAGGAGAGGAGACAGACTGAGGAGGAGAGGGGAAGGAGGGAGGAGGTGATGGAGAAAGGGAGGAGAGATGGGAAGGTGGAGGGAGGAAGGGAGGATGATGTCTAGACTCTGATCAGGTTTGTGGTTTTGAGATCCAACATCATAAAACCCTGTTAATCCTCCAAGCAGGTTATGATTTCACCTGTCTGTCTGCCTGCCTGTCTGTCTGCCTGCCTGTCTGTCTGTCTGTCTGTCTGTCTGTCTGCCTGCCTGCCTGTCTGTCTCTAAATCCTTTCCTAATTCCAGGATCATGAAATCAGTTTAACTTGAAGGTGAAGTGAAAGGAACGACGTGATTGGTCGGAGCAGGGCGGTGGGACTTTCCCATCAGCAGCTTGGTTAAATGATGTCATCGTTTAAATGTTTTTAAATGTCTGGATGTCAGATCTGAAGGATCCGGTCTCCCGGTCTCTTCCAGTCCACCGGTCTGATGATGGAAAACCAGATCCACATCTGAACTGAGAGTGAAAACACCTCGATCTGGATTCAACACTTCAATACTTTATCTCACTGAAAGATGTGTGTTATGGTGTGTGTGTGTGTGTGTGTTATGGTGTGTGTGTGTGTGTGTGTGTGTGTGTTCTCTACCATCTTTTTCCAGCAATTACTGACATTACTCAAGTGGAACAAGGGCTTTCCTAACACCTAACACTACACACACACACCACACACACACACACACCACACACACACCCATGTGTCAGTGTATTTACCCATGGTTGCCATGGACGCCACCATGAGACAGTGTCTGCTTACAACACACACAAATAAATAATCTTGTCTAGTGTGTGTGTGTGTTCATGATCCTCACCCATTATCTTGTCCTAGATAAACAAAGGAGGTTTTTCCAGCCGTCTGCTTCCAGTCAGCCTGTCTGTCTGTCTGTCTGTCTGCCTGCCTGTCTGTCTGTCCCCAGACATCCTGTAAGGTGACATCAACCATTTAGTTGATGTTATGCCGGATTAGAGGAAGACATTTATCTTCCTCTAATCCGGCGCTCCTTTCGAGGTCGGATATTCTCAGCGGCATGGTCACAACCTCAGACGTTAGCTAGCTAGCAGCTCAGAGTTCAGTTTCAGTTCTCGTTTTTCTGTCTAACCATCAACCACCCTGGTGTCTGGGTGGATTTAAGGTCATGTGCTGCTGAAAATCAAACTCAAGTGTATTTTGAGGACTATAAACGTGTTAAAGTAACGCTGTGTAGCCGCCATGTTTACTTGACGTCAGATAATCTTTCCCCGAGTTTCCTGAAGACATTTTTATCGAGCAGGAAGTCAGAATTTCTGACTTTCCAACATGTCTGGAAGGCAGCATCAGTGTCTGGTTAGGAGACACTTCTGGATTTCTCTCTTCAGTCTGGATCGGTCACTTCCTGTGTGGAGAAGATTTCCCACACCAGGACTCACTTCATCAGCTGAGACACTAACAAACCAATAAACTGGGTTTCACAGTGCAAACACAGTAGTTTATTTTGGATCTTAAATAATATATAATTCACTCATTTGTGGAAAATATTAAGAATATTAAGTAAGTGCAAAAATCATCACACTGGTCTGTTAGTCAGGAGTGATAAAACAATTCATAACTTATACATTATTGTTATTGTCCCATTGAATATGATACTAAAACAACGGAGGGATCTGGAACCTCCACTGAGACGTTCAAACATTCAATTAAAATCCTCTTAGATTGTTTTTTATCCCAAAATCCACAAAAAAAAAATAATTCAGTTCATACAGTGTCAGACATTGAAACTGGGAGCTGACCAGTACAACCCCAGTCCTCTACTGGTGGTCACTGGGAGCTGACCAGTACAACCCCAGTCCTCTACTGGTGGCCACTGGGAGCTCCTGAGGCGTCAGACGGTATTACGATGCTCTGAAAAGCTACTGATGATGATGATGAAGGTCTAGGTGAACTTCTTGATGAAGCGTAGCTTGAGGTAAGCGATGGCGAGGAAGCAGCAGGTCATGACGCCCAGAGCCAGGTGGTTCTGCCAGAAGCCCCAGGTGGAGAAGTCCACACCCTGCTGCGCCAGAAACTCTTCCCCGGTGCACCTGGACACAGCACAAAGGTTCCTCCTTACACACCTTGTCTGGGTTGATGAGAGAATAACTAGCTAACTGACTAACTAACTAGCTAACTGACTAACTAACTAGCTGACCAACTAACAGATAGCTAGCTAACTAACCAACTAACTAGCTAACTGACTAACCAACTAACTCACTAACTAACTAACTAGCTAACTAACTCACTAGCTAACTGACTAACTAACTAACTAGCTCACTAGCTAACTGACTAACTCACTAGCTAACTACCTAACTAAATAACTGACTAACCAACTAACTCATTAGCTAACTGATTAACGAACTACCTAACTAGCTAACTGACTAACTAACTAATTGACTGATCGAGTTAATTCACCAACTGATTGACTAACTAACTAATTTACTGACTTAACACAATTTCTCACAACTAACGTACTGACGTACTGAAAGTTACTGAGTAACCAACTAACCAAATGACACACTAACTAACCGACTGACTGCCTGAGTCACTGACTGGATGACTGACTTGTTGACTAACCAACTAACTGAATGATAAACTAAGTAACTAGGTAACTAGCTGACTGACAAACTGACTGGTTGACTTATTGATCAACTATTTATCAACTAACTGACTGATAACATAACTGACTGACTGACTGAATGACTGACTAAACAACTAACCACCAGATGACATGACTAACTAACCAGCTAATTGCCTGACTGACTACCTAACCAACTAACTAACCAGCAAAGCAACACTGATTCATTCTTTATTTGGTTTTAAATCAACGTTGGCAACTGATTGGATGTGATGTGTCATTGTGTCCAGTGGGCGGAGCCAGCGGCTGTGCTAAACCTGCGCTCTGTAACTTTCCGTAAGTCATTGGCGCCCCCCAGTGGCAGCGAGAGGAAACTGTTACCGACTCCAAAACTTCATTGAGGTGATTGTGTGAGTGTGTTTGTGTTATGGTTTCTTACACGAGTCCTGGTGGTCGGACGCTAACGTTGAATCCACCGCAGAAGTTCAGCCCGACATACTCGTTAATCAGCAGGGCCTGGAGAGACGAAGAGTACGTCATCATCATCATCATCAGGTTTTCAAAATACATTTTAAATTCTAGATGTTCAGATGTGTGTGTGTGTGTGTGTGTGTATACTTACACTGAGCCCATATCGTGGTATACTGAAGTATTTCAACCAAGCAAGCCAGACAGGAATAGAGGGAAGATTCACCAGCAAGCCTGCAAAGATCTGGAGAGAGAGAGAGAGAGAGAGAGAGAGAGAGAGAGAGACAGAGGTTTAGAGAGAGTTTAAGGTGTGTGTGTTCATTGTGTGTGTTCATGTGTGTCTCTCACCATCATGAAGACGAAGGTGATGGTCATGAAGATGTTGGCGATGGCGACCACGGTCTGGTCGGCGGAGATGGCCAGAGTCATGGAGGTGGCGGTGTAGGAGACGAGCGCCACGCTGAACATGAAGAGGAAGAAGGCCTCGGGTGTGGCTTTAAAACCTGCGCGCGCACACACACACACACACACACACACACACACACACACACACACACACACACAG
>JAXDDX010000314.1:100000-112500 GCA_034670405.1 Hoplostethus atlanticus | reverse complement strand
TACCATGATGGACTTGTCTGCTCTTCTCTGGTGTTCATACCAGTTAAGAACACATGAAGAAACATCTGGACATGACTGACCAAGTCTCCTTCTACCCATAATGCCTTGTGTATAAGGAATAACTAAGTTCTAAGGAAGGACTGAGGAAGGAATACGTTGTTCTCCTGGCCAAACAAACCCAACAAAAGGAGGAAACGCTGCAGTGTTCAAACAAACTGAGCTGAACATGCTGGCTGTGAACGCAGCTTCTCTCATCCTGAGCTTTACTCCAATAAATAAATAAGTTTGACCTGTTACATATTTCATAACAAAGCAGACATAACAAAGGTCTTTTATCGTTCAACCACACAGTAAAACATTTCACAGGGAACACTGAAGGGGTGAAAAGGCTCAGGACGCCATCTTGATCCCTTCAGTCGTCGTCTTTAAGTCAGGACGTCTGTCACGTTGGAGTTCTGACTTGACAGATTCACATTGAAACAACTGATAATCTCTGAAATGAACAGGCCATATACACTTATGTAAAAATATCATAAAAAAACTACATAAGTGCTTTAAAGATAGTGTTCCCATAGCAACCAGCAGGCTCAAGGGTCAAACCTGTTTTTACTGAACCTGACACAAGCTCCACAACTCTTTTTAATTGCTTCGTTATCTGTGGGACCATGTTTTAGTTTTAGCTCAACAATCATTTCTCAGAGGCAGAAATAGTCTCATTGGTTGAGTCAAACCTCAGTGGGCGGAGCCAAAGAACCACAGTTGTTTGGAGCACAAGTTAGCTAACTGGCAAACCTGAATGGCAAAGAAGAAACAGGTCAAAGTATAAATAAAATATAAACGGCAGTATCTTCTTCTTTCATTTATTCAGGATCTTGGAAGGTCAGCAGGCTAGCTAGCTAGCTAACCTAGATAGCTATAGGCTAGTATGGCTGGTGTGAACCTGGAAGGTCAGCTAGGCTAACTAGCTAACCTAGATAACTTAGTATGGCTGGAGCGCTAGGCTTCATAATGTTAGCTAGCTCCTCTCTTCTTGTCTTTTTCACTGAGCTTCAGTCTAATGTTACTAAAATGTGACTGTGGTTCTTTGGCTCCGCCCACTGAGGTTTAAATCAACCAATGAGACTATTTCTGCCTCCAGAGCAACTCTTTTTGTAGAAACTGAAACTCCAGTCTGCAGCTTTAATTGAGGATGTTTTTCCACAGCAGAATCATCTCTGTGAACCTTCCCACTACATTGAGCTCCAAAGGTTTAGGTAAAAGGTTTTTCAGTTTAGCATCCGGCCAGATACTAAACTGATTGTTTTGTGGGAGTTCTTCCTCGTCCAAGGGTCCAAGGTTCGGGGGGGGCGTCATGTGCTGTCATGTATTGTTTTCATGATGTGGAGCTGTGAAGCCCTTCGAGAGGAATCAGGGCTTTACAGATCGATTTGACTTGTTGGTTTAGGCTGGTGTGTGTGTGTGTGTGTGTGTGTGTGTGTGTGTGTGTGTGTGTGTGTAGACTTTGATCGGGTCACGGAGCACCTCCCCAGGTGGGCTACTGTCTGCACGTACACAAACAGAGTACTGTTAGCCTCCGTCCTCTTTATCTTTAGCTCCGTTAGCGCTGGAAGAACAGCGCCCTCTTCCTGTTTGGTGCCGTAAAGCAATCCAGCAGATTTCCCTCCAAATCGACCCGGTGGACACAAAGTAGAATGAGAGTAGAGGCTGGTAGAGGCTGACAGGCTGGTAGAGGCTGGTAGAGGCTAGTAGAGGCTAGTAGAGGCTGACAGTCTGGTAGAGGCTGGTAGAGGCTGACAGGCTGGTAGAGGCTGACAGGATGGTAGAGGCTGACAGGCTGGTAGAGGCTGGTAGAGGCTAGTAGAGGCTAGTAGAGGCTGACAGGCTGGTAGAGGCTGACAGGCTGGTAGAGGCTAGTAGAGGTTGGTAGAGGCTGGTAGAGGCTGGTAGAGGCTGGTAGGCTGGTAGAGGCTGGTAGAGGCTAGTAGAGGCTGACAGGCTGGTAGAGGCTGACAGGCTGGTAGAGGCTAGTAGAGGTTGGTAGAGGCTGACAGGCTGGTAGAGGCTGACAGGCTGCTAGTGGTGGTCTGGTTGGTTTAAAATGCTCTACTACTCACTTGAGGTCGATCAGGACATCCGCCCTGTAACACCTTGTAGTGGATGTTATGGAAACTGACCGTAGCGCCGTGGAGCTGCCGGCCGGGACCTGGCGTCTGGAAACAGTCAGTCAAAACGAGACCAAGTTACTACTGTGACAAAGTGAAAATAAAACACACTCCAGATAAGTATTGATGTGATCTGTCAAGCCTCTCAGGATGTGGTAGATCAATGGTAGATCGGGGGTGAAGGGCTCACCCGGTGTTTTGAGGATCCATTCGGCTTCACGCCCGTCGACATCCTCTTCCTCTGTCCTTGCCTGTAAACAAAAATAGAAAGCCAGGGTTTTACTTCAGCTTAACTTAAAGGGGAAATAATTCAGGGTTTCAGCACAATTGATAGGGTGATCAATACCAATAACTCCACGATCACTTGGCCAGCTGCTGAGAAATCACCAGATACATCGAGTCATGAAAATAGAAAGAAGAGATGCAATCTGTGCAGATGAAATAAAGCCCAGGGTTTTACCTCAAAGACAACAGAAACAACATGGTGGAAAACAAGACACATCTTCATGCTCAGGACAGGAAGTACCAAAATAAAAGCGCCAATGGCGTGTGTTGAAAGCAGGTTAAATGTTACCTGCATGTATATTGTGATGGCCGCAGCCACACTTGGGCTGTTGGAGGCGGTCCCTTCCTGATGGAGCAAAAGGTGTGGCCGAGGGCTGAGGACTCTTAAATCCTGGAGCCAGCTCATTGGGCCAGACCATGTGCTGCCATGTCATGGGGGGGTTTGGGTTTAGTTAGATTTGTTTTGTTTTTAGTTGTAGTTGGTGTCCATCTTGTTTACCCCTGGTGTGTTATTTGGTTTGACCCAGTCACTATATATACGTTCCCTTATGGGTCATTAGGGCAGTTTGTTCTGTTAACACCTTGTTTAGTTGCTATATTGAGTATAGTTATAGTTTGTTGACCTCTTTTATAGGCCTAGTTATTGAATTCTTGGTTTATAATATTTTTGTACTTTTGGGGTAAATAAAAACACAGCTTTTCATTTATAACTCCTGTTTCCTCACTGACATATATAAATATACAAATTGTCCAGAAAAGTTATATTAATTATATATATATATAAAACACAGTAAAATTAAAGTAAAAATCAATCAATTAAAAAAAAATCCATGTATATGGATGCCAACTATGAGTCTTGATTTTTTTTGAATTGATTGATTGATTTTTTCTTTAATTTTACTGTGTTTTTTCTAGTTTTCCCAACCTTTCTTTATTCAGAAAGTGTATAAGGTTGGTTGCACTGTAAAAGCACTTTGACAGCTTCATTCCTTCACCAGCGTGGCGACCAGACGTTTCCTGCTCCCGTCTTGGGGGAACAGTTCAACATCACTTCATCAAATGTGTGAAAGCAGTTTGACCTTTGACCTATTTACTGTCAGTTGTTTCAGATACATGTTGTAAATGAATTCAACTGTATGGACACACACACACACTCTGGCCCCATTTCTGGGACTTTTTTATCTTTGGCTTTCCTGTCAAGCACAAAGCGCCACGTAAATAAATAACCTTGATTTGATTTGAACTTCACGTGAACTCGAGGTAGAAGGAGAACGGTACTCACCTGCCGACGCCAGAAAATCCCTCAACAAATAAAAAGGTCAAAATCTGAAAACGACGAGGAGAGAAGAGGCTGGTAGTCAGAGAGAGAGAGAGAGAGAGAGAGAGAGAGAGAGAGAGAGAGAGAGAGAGAGGGGAAAGTCCTGTTTTATGACTAAGTTTTATGGTAAGAGAAGTTGGAGGGGAGGTGAGTGTGTGTGTGAGTGTGTGTGAGAGTGTGTGAGTGTGTGAGTGGGGGGCAACAGGAAGTGTGTTCATACGTAACAGTCTCTCTCTCTCTCTCTCTCTCTCTCTCTCTCTCTCCTCGTCTCCGTCTGTAAGGGAACAAGGCAGGAAGGAAGGATGCATACAGTTACAGAATATAGTAGTAGTAGTAGTAGTATTAGTAGTAGCAGTATTAGTAGTAGTAGTATTAGTTGTATTAGTAGTCACAGTAGTAGTAGTAGCATTAGTAGTATTAGTAGTTGTAGCAGGATTAGTAGTAGTAGTAGCAGTGTTAGTAGTATTAGAAATATTAGTAGTAGTACTAGTAGTTGTATTAATAGTACTAGTAGTACTAGTATTAGTAGTATTAGTGTCGTAGAATCATATCTCTTTAAGCACCAAAATAGATTTAAAGGTGCAGTAGGTGCAGTACGTCTGTCGGACCTCTGTCGCCCCCTGCTGGTGACCAGGAAGAATTACAGTTGTATTTTCCTGTTTCACTGTTGGTCATTCTTTATTTAGAAACTTTTCATTTCATTATTTTTTAAAGCATCTTTGCTTTACGTAGTTTTTTTACAGTGTACGTATTGATCATCTTTATATTAAGGTTTACTCATCATACGCTTGTATGTACTGTGTACACACACACACACACACACACACACCACCGAGTTACTGATATCACTGCATTCTCAGCCCGTCACAAGGGTCAGGTTCCAGTGTGTGTGTGTGTGTGTGTGTGTGTGTGTGTGTGTCGGGGGGGGGGGGTGGCCTTTGGAATCCAGCAATGCTATTGGATGACAACCTCCACTATGCAGAGACCGGCCTCGTCTTCGAACCAGACTCATCCACTTGGAGGAACTTCAGCATGAAGAGTCACATTTGATGTAATTTCATATGAATGTATTTCATTTGTTTTGTTTTGTCGTACGTGTTGTTTTTGTTGTCACTCCTCCAATATGGCCGCTTGTCCCCATAAACCACCCTGTGGGACAAGCTAGTTTAGAAAGCAGAGGTCATGTCCCGCCTCCAAGAGCAACTTCTTGATTTGGATTGGTTGAAAAACAGCCTGTCTGCCTCGCCTTGACGTGAAGAGACCCCTGAACACACCACGGAAATAAAACTCACTGCTGAACGTTGTTGAGGTCAACAGCTTTTACTTTGAAAACCGTCACATGTCAGAGGATGTGATCATCTGGAGGTTGTTGTGTGTAGGTTCTGTTTGTGTGTTGAGGGCTTGAAGGTTCAATGTCACTTTAAATACAAACACACTGCAGCTCTGGAGCAAACTATATACATCATATCAACACAGTGTATCTACACACCAACACAGAAGAACTATACACATACAGCGCTGCGCTGCTATTGGTCAGCCGGGGGGGGTCGGAGGTCAACTGGCAGGTCGTGGGATGATTGTTGGGTTGCCAGATAATTTAAAAATTGACAAAAATCTGCATTTGTGTGTCTTTGTGTGTCTTTGTGTGTCTTTGTGTGTGTGTGTGTGCGTGTGTGTGTGTGTGTGTGTGTGTGTCCTCTATGCCCATCTCCCACTGGAGGTGAAGTTCCTGCTCATGCTGTAGACGGCGGCGGAGCTCTGCTGTTTCCCCCAGGCGCCGAACGGGACGACGATGATGGTGGCGTTGTCCTCTGAGCCGTACTGCAGCGCCTTGAGACAGGAGGACAGAGGTTAACCAGTCAACTAACCACTGAGACAGACCGGTTAACCAGTTAACTAACCACTGAGACACAGGTTAACCAGTCAACTCACCACTAAGACACACCGGTCAACCAGTCAACTAACCACTGAGACACAGGTTAACCAGTTAACTAACCACTGAGACACAGGTTAACCAGTCAACTAACCACTAAGACAGACCGGTTAACCAGTCAACTAACCACTGAGACAGACTGGTTAACCAGTTAACTAACCACTGAGACACAGGTTAACCAGTTAACTCACCACTAAGACACACCGGTCAACTAGTCAACTAACCACTAAGACAGACCGGTTAACCAGTTAACTAACCACTGAGACACAGGTTAACCAGTTAACTCACCACTAAGACACACCGGTCAACCAGTCAACTAACCACTAAGACAGACCGGTTAACCAGTTAACTAACCACTGAGACACAGGTTAACCAGTCAACTAACCACTAAGACACACCGGTTAACCAGTTAACTAACCACTAAGACAGACCGGTTAACCAGTTAACCAACCACTGAGACACACCGGTTAACCAGTCAACTAACCACTGAGACACAGGTTAACCAGTCAACTAACCACTAAGACACACCAGTCAACCAGTCAACTAACCACTGAGACACAGGTTAACCAGTCAACTCACCACTAAGACACACCGGTCAACCAGTCAACTAACCACTGAGACACAGGTTAACCAGTTAGCTAACCACTAAGACAGACCGGTTAACCAGTTAACTCACCACTAAGACACACCGGTCAACCAGTCAACTAACCACTGAGACACAGGTTAACCAGTTAACTCACCACTAAGACAGACCGGTTAACCAGTTAACTAACCACTAAGACAGACCGGTTAACCAGTTAACCAACCACTGAGACACACCGGTTAACCAGTCAACTAACCACTGAGACACAGGTTAACCAGTCAACTAACCACTAAGACACACCAGTCAACCAGTCAACTAACCACTGAGACACAGGTTAACCAGTCAACTCACCACTAAGACACACCGGTCAACCAGTCAACTAACCACTGAGACACAGGTTAACCAGTTAACTAACCACTAAGACAGACCGGTTAACCAGTTAACTCACCACTAAGACACACCGGTCAACCAGTCAACTAACCACTGAGACACAGGTTAACCAGTTAACTCACCACTAAGACACACCGGTCAACCAGTCAACTAACCACTGCGTCACAGGTTAACCAGTTAACTAACCACTAAGACACACCGGTCAACCAGTCAACTAACCACTAAGACAGACCGGTTAACCAGTTAACTCACCACTAAAACACACCGGTTAACCAGTTAACTAACCACTAAGACACAGGTTAACTAGTGCCACCGACCTGCTGTGAGATGACCTGCGCGGCCTCGGTGGGGTCGTGGCACTGGTTGATGACATCACAGATCTCCTGGTCACTCAACAGGAAGTTGATCCCATCCGTGGTCAGAGCCAGGAAGGAGTCATTGGCGTGCTGGATCTGACGACACACAGCGGCGTGTCACAGGACTGACTGGTTACGTTAACTAGCATGCTGACGCTTTTTTTAAACCTTTATTTATCCAGGGAAGGTGACAAGTGACAAGCAGCCCTGCTGGTTGCATTCAATCATTCACTCTTCACTCTTCACTCGTTCACTCTTCACTCATTCACTCTTCACTCTTCACTCGTTCACTCGTTCACTCTTCACTCTTCACTCGTTCACTCTTCACTCATTCACTCTTCACTCATTCACTCATTCACTCATCACTCTTCCTCTTTCTTCTTCTTCATTTGCTTCTTCCTCTGAGAAATTCACCAGAAGGAACTCGGTAAAGCTCCATCCGACTTGGACGTCCTGGATGCCCGACTTTCCTACCAGTACTTGAACGCAGCATAATAATGATGAGTACAAAATCAAGATCCAGATCACTGCTGAAATGGAACCAACTGATCCCTGGGCCAGAGGGGATCTGTCAGGAGCACCTTAACCAGAATCGTCACTTAACGAAACGCTCCCTGGATGAATAAAGGTCAAAGGTCAAATGAAAGCAGCCGGTGACTCACAGTGAGCCGCCGGGTCTCCGGCTCGGCGATGACGCCGCTGTTCCTGAGGTGGAAGTCTCCGATGCTGCGAGTCATGGCGAGCCTCCCGTTAACGTTGGCCTGGCCGACGCTGTTCCACGTCACGAAACCGCCACTCCGCATGATCCTGCACACACACACACACACACACCCAGTTCACCACTGACCACACCCACACAGACAGACAGACAGGCAGACAGGCATGCAGACAGACAGACAGACAGGCAGACAGACAGTGTGTACCTGTGGCTCTCGTCCTTGCGGTCAGGTGTGTGGTCGTGGGTGAGCTTGTTGGCCCTGCCCCTTCCTGCACAGCAACGCCCGGCTGTCCCCGACGCTCCCGACGACCAGCTCCACCCCGTCCCGCAGCATAGCAACCGTCGCCGTGGTGCCAGCGGTCAGGAAGGAGGCTGGGGGAGGAAGAGAGGGATGAGGAAGAGGAGGAACGGAACAGAGGATGGAGGGAAAGGACAGATGGTGTTTATTCTGTGTGTGTGTGTGTGTGTGTGTGTGTGTGTGTGTGTGTGTGTGTCTCACCGTTGCCGAAGTAGCTGAGGTGTGTGTGCAGGGCGTTGTCCACGTCTAGAAAGGCTTTGGTCAAAACCTTCTCCAGGTCCTCCTCCTCCTCCAGAGCATCTCTATTATTTAATCAATAATGTAGATATTATAGATGTCCTTCATTTACTGTGTGTGTGTGTGTGTGTGTGTGTGTGTGTGTGTGTGTGTGTGTGCCGACCTAATATACTTCTCCATGAAGGTGTAGCAGTAGTCGGCGGCGTGCGGACCGCCGTGGCCGTCGAACACGGCGAAGTAGAGAAGGTTGTCATGGAGACGGGCGACGCGGAGACGGTCCTCATTCTGCTTCCTCAGACCCAAGATGGACGAACTGCCGACCCTGGAAAGACTGACCTGGAGAGACAGACAGGGAGAGAGAGAGACAGGGAGGGAGACAGGGAGAGAGACAGAAAGAGAGAGAGACAGGGAGAGAGACAGGGAGGGAGAGAGAGAGACAGGGAGGGAGACAGGGAGAGAGACAGGAAGAGAGAGAGACAGGGAGAGAGACAGACAGGGAGAGAGAGAGATGGGGAGGGAGACAGACAGGGAGGGAGAGAGACAGGGAGGGAGACAGACAGGGAGAGAGAGAGACGGGGAGGGAGAGAGGGAGAGAGACAGGGAGGGAGACAGGGAGAGAGACAGGGAGGGAGACAGAGAGAGAGACAGGGAGAGAGACAGGGAGAGAGAGAGACGGGGAGAGACAGGGAGAGAGAGAGACGGGGAGAGACAGGGAGAGAGAGAGACAGACAGACAGGGAGAGAGAGAGAGAGAGAGAGAGAGACAGGGAGAGAGAGAGACAGGGAGGGATCATCATCAGGGACCATCATCCATCATCCATCCATCATCCATCATCCATCATCCATCATCCATCATCCATCATCCATCATCCATCCATCCATCATCCATCCATCATCCATCCATCCATCATCCATCCATCATCCATCCATCCATCATCCATCCATCATCCATCCATCCATCCATCCATCATCCATAATCCATCCATCATCCATCCATCCATCCATCATCCATAATCCATCCATCATCCATCCATCCATCCATCATCCATAATCCATCCATCATCCATCCATCCATCCATCATCCATCCATCTATCCATCCATCCATCTATCCATCATCCATCCATCATCCATCCATCCATCGTCCATCATCCATCATCCATCAATCCATCAATCCATCATCCATCCATCCATCGTCCATCATCCATCATCCATCCATCCATCCATCATCCATCCATCCATCATCCATCCATCCATCATCCATCCATCATCCATCCATCCATCCATCCATCATCCATCCATCATCCATCCATCCATCCATCATCCATAATCCATCCATCATCCATCCATCATCCATAATCCATCCATCATCCATCCATCCATCCATCATCCATCCATCATCCATAATCCATCCATCATCCATCCATCTATCCATCCATCCATCCATCCATCGTCCATCATCCATCATCCATCAATCCATCATCCATCCATCATCCATCCATCCATCCATCGTCCATCATCCATCATCCATCCATCCATCCATCCATCATCCATCCATCCATCCATCCATCCATCCCCCCCCCCACCTGTGGTATGGGTTTTCCATATCTGATGCTGGAGGGCAGCAGTATGGGTTCTTCTATCCTGTTGTCCCAGATGCCAAACGAGTCCCAGGTCACCGGCCTGCCGCTCCCGTCGGCGTTGAACCGGGTCGTCCGGCTGGCGGTCCGGCTGGCCCGTCGCACACACCCCGCCCCGCAGACCTGCCGAGGAGTTCAGATTCAGGACAGATGAAGTACATGTGGTGGGAATGTCCAGGTCTGATTTCTGCTCCAACTATCTCTGAGGACCGAAGGAGAAGTTCTCCTGTGGTTTGAGGTTATCAAGACAGCGTTGAGGTTCAGACTCACCGGCCCGGTCGCTGTGGAGGTTTCCGGTGTGGCGCGTACGGCGAGGAAGGCCTGCCGGGCGACGGCGGGGCGACCGCAGCGCACCAGGCTCAGCAGCACGGCGGACGACATGGCTGATCTCAGAGCAGATTCAGACGGTGAGGAAACACCTGGCCAGGTGGATGACAGGCGGGCGGAGGCTGATCTCTGTCAACAAGGAAGAGAGAAAACACATCTGACCAGAGGTGAGAGGACAGAATCCACCGGGGGTTCACCAGTTCACCAGAATAGACCAATGAGGGTTGGTCAGCTGGACAGGCTCAACCAACCAGCTGAGATCACTGGTTAGCACAATGAGGAACTAACCAGCTGGTTAGAGTCTCCAACCTACCAGCACTTGTTCTCCCAGCAGGACGTCATGGAGCCTCTTCCATCTATCCATCCATCCATCTATCTATCTATCCATCCATCCATCAATTCATCCATCCATCCAAGCATCCATCATCCATCCATCCATCCAAGCATCCATCATCCATCCATCCATCAATTCATCCAACCATCCATCCATTTATCCATCCATCCATTTGTCCATTCATCCATCTATCTATCTATCCATCCATCCATCATTAATCCATCTATCCATCCATCCATCAATTCATCCATCCATCCATCCATCCATCCTGTTCATGTTCTATTCATTCCAGAGTGAATTGAATTCGACTGAATGGGAAGGAGAGATGAGGAGGAGAGGAAGTAGGAAAGACGGAGGTTAAAAGAACGATGGAGGAAAGGTAAAAAGAGAGAAGGAAAGAGAGAGAGAGTTGGATGACTGACTTTACAGCCAAAGCAAACCAGATTAGAAAGGTAGAGTCGGAAAAGGAAGGAGAGGAGAGGAAGGAAAGGAAGAAAGGAGAGGAGAGAGAGGAAGGAAAGGAAGAAAGGAGAGGAGAGAGAGAAAGGAAAGGAAAGGAAGAAAGGAGAGGAGAGAGAGAAAGGAAAGGAAGGAAGGAGAGGAGAGAGAGCAAGGAGAGAGGAAGAAAAGGAAGGAAGGAGAGGAGAGAGGAAGGAAAGGAAGGAAGGAGAGGAGAGAGGAAGAAGAGAGTCAGCTGGTAGCAACAGTTGGGAGAATAATCCTGGACGACATTCTCTCTCCTCCTTCCTTTCCTTCTGTCCTTTCCTTCCCTCCCATGTCACCTTCCCTGCTGCTGTCTCTCTCAGTGTGTGTGGTGTCCTGAACTACAGTCAGTCCCTGTTGTGAAAAAGAACAGTGTGTGTTGCCAAGGTGTGTGTGTGTGTGTGTGTGTGTGTGTGTGTGTGTGTGTGTGTGACTGTGTGTGTGTGTGTGTGTGTGACTGTGTGTGTGTGTGTGTGTGTGTGTGTGTGTGTGTGTGTGTGTGTGACTGTGTGTGACTGTGTGTGTGTGTGTGTGTGTTCCAGAAATAGCCTCCATGTCCTACTGCATGTGTGACCCGGTATGCCAGCGTCACGTCTCGTCTCCGTTACAGGAAGGTAAATATAGAAGTACCAGGTACCGGTCAACCCCCCGACCGACCTGGAGGTGGACAGGTGTATGGACTGACACCAGATGAGACAGGGTGGATCTTTATCACACACACACACACACACACACACACACCATGTGATCTTCTGTTGTTGACAAAACAAAGTGTGTACAGGCTGGGATCTGGTCCTCGGTGATCCGGTCCTCGGTGCAGACCAACCGACTCTGTATTGAACCTTGTTACCTCCTTTCCAAACTCAAGTCCAGAAACACGACCAGGAAGCAGAGAGCAGAGTATTACTGTGTACTGTGTATACTGAGTATTACTGTGAAAGGTACTACATTTATTTAGGGGAATACTACACAAACATGTCTCTATAGTAATACTATATGATACCATAGATAAAGAATACCACAGAATACCATAGAGGTCACTATAAAGTACCAAAGACACTAGAAGTCCCTGTAGGAATACTATAGAATACTATAGGAATACTATAGGGAAATACCCACAGTATGATAGTTTTACTACAGATTATTGTGCACACAGACACACTTTTCACTATATTGTAATATTTTTTTAACTAATTGTTTATTGGTTTAAAGACAATTAGCACAATACAAAAAGACCAACATACAAATATTACAATTACAATGTACACTGGCCAAAAAATGACAAAGAAAAAAAAAAGTTTTATAGTGATTTTTTTGTCACTGTGGCGTCAAAAAATCTTGAAAAAAATTAAATTAAATAAAGTAAAACCTGACAACTGGTTCATCAAATCAAATGCAAATGTTTGTCAACAACTCACCTTTTCTTTTTACTTTATTGG
>JAXDDX010000314.1:92500-97500 GCA_034670405.1 Hoplostethus atlanticus | reverse complement strand
AAGACGTTTCAGGAAGAGGAAGTGATGAAATATTAACCACCGAAGAAGAGGAGAGCAACAACACAGCAGCAGCCTCTTGATTCAGATGGTCACTTCTTATTGCTATTGTAGTACTAGTAGTAGTAGTAGTAGTAGTAGTATCAGTAGTAGTACTAGTAGTAGCAGTACTAGTAGTAGCAGTACTAGTAGTAGTACTAGTAGTATCAGTAGTATATTTCCTTGGAATAAAAGCTGTTAATCTTAAAGGTTTGATGACACCATTAATATCTACTGTGATGTTACCAACAGCTACTAGTTATCATGAGTTAGTTAGTTAGTAGTAGTATTAGTTATTATCAGTATTACACAACATTATTAACACGTTTCTCAGGGGACGAGTATTACTACCTTCAGGAGAGTATTACTACCTTCAGCGGGGACTCCTCCCACCGAGGGCCAGTACAGTGTCATCTGTCAACAGTGAAACAGGCTGGCTAACCGTCTGCTGAAGGAACCATCGAGACCTCGCCGTCGTCTGGCGCTCAACAGTTTGTGTTCTAGAACTCGGCGTGTCCAATCAGCTTCCAGCACGACAGAGAGAATTCCGCCTTGAGATCCGGAATGCCACGATCAGAGTTATCCCGGTGGCTGAGACAGAGAGAGATCGTCCCGTAATCGGAGGGTCACAGGTCGGAAACCACAACAGCCACTGTGTCCATCCCTGTCCAGGTGTCCTTGAGCAAGGCATTGAACTGCCCTACCTGCTGCAGGCGTGGTGCCACTTCCTAGCGGCTGACCCCTGACCTCTGACCCCTCCGATGACAAGGAAAGGAAAGGTGAGGTAGCATGTTTTCCAACTCTCTAAAATGTATAGTATAGGAGTATATAGTGTCTCTCTCTCTCTCTCTCTCTCTCTCTCTAACACACACACAAGCTCCCTGACCTGCCCTCTGACCTCTGACCCCTCTGGTGAAATGCATACATGTATGTAGAAGTGCTGTAAAATTCCTAAAAAAGTGCCCTATCTCCGTGCAGTGTCCATGCCTCCTGGTTCTCAGTCCGCCACGGCGGGCGCGTTCCCACAGCATCCCAGAATCCCCCCTCTCTTCTTCTTCTTCACCTTCTTCCCTCTCAGGTTGCTGTTGGAGCAGAAGGATCTACGCAGCGTCCCGATGCATTCCACCTGATCCTTGATCTTGGACTGCAGGTGGGACTGGATGGCCGTCCCCAGGGACTCCAGGTCCACCGCAGCGCCGTACACCTCCCAGGTCATCCCCTGCTCGTCCCACGCCACCTCCTGGGGTTTCTCGGTCTCTGTCTGGCGCCCCTCCTCTTTCTCCTCTTCCTCTGGGTCTTTTTCCGTCTCCATCTTTCCTCTCTCCTCCTCCTCCTCCTCCTCCCAGATGCTCTCGGCGCTCATACCTCTATCTTGCATCTGCCCCAGAATCGGCCCCGAGGAGAGGGCGGGGTTATGATCGAAGCTGTACGTACGCAGGCAGGCTGGGAGGGAGCTAGCCTTGTCAGTCACTACAGAGGGGAGAGCTGATTGGCTGTGCATCTCAATGTCAATCTTGCAGACATGCTGGAAGGACGGCTGGCCAATGGGGACGCAGCACATGGACGGGACCGTTGGGGTAGTCAAACTGCCTGACTGACAGCTGGGCGAGCCAATCAGGGAGGAGGTGAAGCCTGCCGCGGTGAGACCGTCGGTGGAAGTGTCTCTGAGCAGGCTGGGGCTGGTGGAGGCCGAGCGCTCGACCACCTCCACCTCCGCCTGGACGCCCACCTCTCTCTGCTCCGCTCCCCGCAGACGGAGCCTCTCGCTGGGATCGGTCATCGTGGCCGCCTCCCTGACCGTCCTGGAACTCCCTGGATGAATGGAGGGAGGAGGGAGGGGAGAGGAGGGGGAGTGAGGAGAGGGAGAGAGGGAAGGAGAACTCCCCAGGCGATCTTTCTGTTTACCCCTGTCCTCCTTTTTTCGCTCATCTTTCCTGCTCTCCGCAGACGTTGCCGTTGACGATGGGATGTTGCCAGCGGTGATGGCATTTGTGTCTCCCAGGTGACAGGGTTTACTCTGCGGGGCGTCAGGTGTCCTCATATCCCCCGGTGACCACCCAGTGTTGTCAGGGTTACGCCCGTTTCCTTGGCAACGCACGTCTCCCCCTCTCACTGCCCCCTGGGATACCATAGGTCCTCTTATGGCAGACATTTTGGATTCTGTTAGTTTTGAGTTATCCTCCTCAACAACAGCCCCTGTGTTTGCTCTTGTCTTGGTGATAGAGTCAAAGGTGAGACCCCTGGTCAGATTATTATTATGGGGTGCACTACTGGGGATTGTTTCCATGGAAACAGATCCCACTGCTAGTGGCTCTGATGTGGTTCCTCCCCTCGTTGTCAAGGCAACAGTGGTTCTGGTTTTGGGGCTGGAGGTGGCCAGAGGAGCCAGCGGGTCCATAATCACACCAGAACCTGGCAGCAGGAAGCAAAGGTTAGCAAACAGGCTAACTGGCAACTTACCAGCTTCTTTTATTCCAGTTATTCTACCTTTTATTATTATTCTTATTATTTTATTATTATTTCATTATTATCTGAATAACTGCTGATATCTTTAAATTTACAATTTATACTTTTCAATCTCCCTATTTTGTTATACTCGAAGGGGAAACCTTTTGCCTTGGATTAAACCCTGCTGCCCTTATATCCTCCTTATATCCTCCTTATATTCTCCTAATACCGTTTTATATCGTACTTATATCCTTTATTAACTGTTATTCACATCCTTAGTACCTTCGGTGTGAATTTCCGTTCATCTCAACTGATAAACAAAGTAGATAAAAAGATTATCTACTTTGTTTATCAGTTCATCATTATATGCATTCATTACAAAATGATCAATTATTACAAACAATCAAACATGAATTAATTTTTCGGTTATCTAATATTAATATCCAACCATTAATAAATAATAAGTGTTCTATTGTTCTAACAAGCTGCAGTTTCTAATTGGCTGAATCAAAAGTGAATTGATCTCAGTCCTGAATAGTAACCATTGATTAGACTGTCTGAAATCAATTACCTTGAGCAGAACCAGGACTCTTCTGGATCTCCCTGCTGGATCCAATGGGACTAGAACCAACACTGTTACTGGGACCAGACCCAGGAGTCTTAGTTGCTGATCCAGGTCTGGGAGACAGAGCTGAGGAAGGAGACACCAGAGGAGACTTTGAACTGGACCTGACTGGACCGGACATAGAAGAATCAGAACCAGCTGGACCAGCTTTGGAAACAGGACCGGGACTCCTAGCCAAACTGGGTCTAGAAAAGGAGGATGGGGAGAGAGAGCCAGCGAGATCCATCTTGGAACCAGAGCCCACCAAAGCAGGTTTAAAACTGGACCGTGTTGGACCAGGCTTAGAACTGGGAATAGCTTTGGAATCATAACCAGAATTCAAGTCAGAACAGACTGGGCCAGAATCTGGAACAGTCTTGGGAATGAAACTGGCCTTGGGATCCAGGCTGTCTTTGGACCCCACCTGGGCCTTAGAACTGGAACTGGCTTTGGAATCGGAACCAGTTTTGGGATCCAGGCTGTCTTTGGACCCCACCTGGACCTTAGAACTGGAACTGGCTTTGGAATCGTAACCAGTTTTGGGATCCAGGCTGTCTTTGGACCTCACCTGGAACTTAGAACTGGAACTGGCTTTGGAATCGGAACCAGTTTTGGGATCCAGGCTGTCTTTGGACCCCACCTGGGCCTTAGAACTGGAACTGGCTTTGGGAACGGAACCAGTTTTGGGATCCAGGCTGTCTTTGGACCCCACCTGGACCTTAGAACTGGAACTGGCTTTGGAATCGGAACCAGTTTTGGGATCCAGGCTGTCTTTGGACCCCACCTGGGCCTTAGAACTGGAACTGGCTTTGGGAACGGAACCAGTTTTGGGATCCAGGCTGTCTTTGGACCCCACCTGGACCTTAGAACTGGAACTGGCTTTGGAATTGGAACCAGTTTTGGGATCCAGGCTGTCTTTGGACCCCACCTGGGCCTTAGAACTGGAACTGGCTTTGGAATCAGAACCAGTTTTGGAATCCAGGTTGTCTTTGGACCCCACCTGGGACTTAGAACTGGAACTGGCTTTGGAATCGGAACCAGTTTTGGGATCCAGGCTGTCTTTGGACCCCACCTGGACTTTAGAACTGGAACTGGCTTTGGAATCGGAACCAGTTTTGGGATCTTTGGACCCCATCTGGGCAAACTGGCTGACCCGTTCAGAGGACTTGGTCGTCGTCACCAGGTCTGGTTTCTGGATCTTGGGGATGGCCGTGCGCTGCTCAGTACCGTGGTTTGAGCGTTTGGAGGTTGCCGCGGTTCGGTCGATGAGTTTGGGGCTGGTGATGTGTGTTTTAGGGCTTACAGGAGAGTGTATCGTCCTTGGTGAGTGCGTCTCTTTTCCGCCACTTTCTTTTCTGTTCGCTTGCATCCTCGGGCTCGCGGAAGAACTCTCTGTCGTTTTGGTTGCTGGTTCGGCTTTCAGCGTGATGTGAGGCTTGGGGGTGAAGACACTTGCGGATTCAGTTCGGTGTCCTTGCATTTTATGGCTAACCGCTACACATTCGGCCATCTTGGGACTGCTAGTGGTTAGCGTTTGCTCCAGCTGACATGGTTTTGGACTCGCCACCATGTCGAGTGTAAGAGTGCGTTTGGAGTTTGGGGATTTCAGTCTTTGCTCACTTCCACCGTTCGCTGCCTCGGCTTTCGGCGAGCAAGACAGAGAAGGAATTTTGCTCTTTTGTCTCGATGGATCACCTCTATCCCAAGGTGACATCGCGGTAGTCGTCAGGGTGCTCGACGACCTGCTGGTTTCCGTGGTAACCGCCTCTTGCGCCCCAAGTTTCCCTCCACCTTTACACCCATTATCCTTTCTGTTCCCTCCATTCAGATTCCTGGTGTCCGTGGCAGAGCGGGGGTTGCTCGGCGATGTCCGGTTAAGGTTGAGGTTGAAGTTAGGCTCCGCCCCACAGTT
>JAXDDX010000314.1:72500-85000 GCA_034670405.1 Hoplostethus atlanticus | reverse complement strand
CAACCACCCTGGAACTGACAGCCCAGGAGGGAGGGAGGGAGAGAGAGAGAGAGAGAGAGAGAGAGAGAGAGAGCGAGCGAGCGTGTCAGAGAGAGAGAGAGAGAGAGAGAGAGAGAGAGAGAGAGAGAGAGAGCGAGCGTGCGTGTGTCAGAGAGAGAGAGAGAGAGAGAGAGAGAGAGAGAGCGAGCGTGCGTGTGTCAGAGAGAGAGAGAGAGAGAGAGAGAGAGAGAGAGAGAGAGAGAGAGAGAGAGAGCGAGCGAGCGTCAGAGAGAGAGAGAGAGAGAGAGAGCGAGCGAGCGTCAGAGAGAGAGAGAGAGAGCGAGAGAGAGAGACTGTGTGACAGAGAGAGAGACATAACGAGCGTCTACCTGTCTTGCTTCTCTCCAGGTAAATTCATGATGCAGGTGCTGCCCCCCTGTGGCCACGCAGTGCAAGAAGACACACCAGAAAAGGTAAGAAACCTGTTTCTGACTGACGCTCATCAGGGTGTGTGTGTGTGTGTGAGCATAACTTATGTAAGAGTGTGTGTGTGTGTGTGTGTGTGTGTGCAGGTGGCTGAAGCTGTAGCTGGCTTCCTATTGAGATACAAGTTTGCTGAAGCCAGAGGAGAGACCAGCAGGTAGGAGAGACCCCACCGGCCGGACTTGGTTCCTAAAATAACCAATTAGTTTCCCATCATGCTTAGGGTGTGCCACGCACTTGGCCTTGAGCAGGAATCAATTAACAATTAAGATCACAATTAATCTCATTTCACGTCTTGTCTCGTCTCTCCAGCTCCTGCTCCCCGTTCACAGCATGAGGTCAGCAGGTAAGACCGACCAGAGATAGACCAGAATGCACTGCAGTAGCCGATAGACCCACAGCTGAATGCAACAAGTTCAGGCACCTCTGAGGGTTGTCGAAAGGCATTCTGGGAAATGAAGGAAATCAGTAACTGAAGTAGAAGTAGACGAGGCAGGTTGAGGGGAAGTGGGTAACGTACACTCCATCGCTCAATACCTCCGGGATGTATTGATCAGCCTGACAGGAAGAGCTGAGGGAGTTCTCCTTTAGGTCCTCGTGAAATGAGAGCCTTTCACAGACCGGATCCTCCAGAGTTTCAGATACTGAACGATGAACGTCAGGTGATGCTGCCATCTCAACCACCTTGATGTGCTTCCTCTGTTTTCTCAGGTTGACCTCCTCCTCCTCCTCCTCCTCCTCCTCCTCCTCCTCCTCTTCCTCCTCAGCATGGACACGCTGACGGAGACGAAAGAGACAGACAGCAAATAATATCGACTTACTGGACGAAACAGAAAAAGGGCAAAGACAAGTAACGGGGGGAGACAGAGAGACTAAAAATAATAGTATTATAAAATAAATAAAATAGTGTTTCTATTGTGTGGGTTGAATGTTTCTTCAGTTCTATATGAACATTATTAAGGTGTTAGCACAACAGATCTAGAAGTGTTGTCTGTTTTATTGAACTGATCAAGTTGTACAGCTGAGTTTTGTTCCATTGATATCTGTTGTTAGATCATCCCACCGCTGAGAGACGTTGAGCTCAACCTCAGCTTCACCGATACCAAACCATGTTTAGCATCAGTGTCATTTCGGTAGTTGTGTTTGTTGTTGGTATAAAGTTCACTTTAATTCCTCTCAGTGGTCCGATGTCTTCTTTACATCTTGATAACCTTTAACCTCCATCAACCAGGTCAGGTAGGTCAGGTAGGTCTCTCCTGGGAGAAACCCTCTGGAGACAGGAAGTGATGCGTTTAATGTTTCAACAGAAGAAGAACTGGGTAGTTAGCATGAGCAGCGATAGCCATCGTGGCTGAACAGAGAGAAAAGAGCGCCACCTACAGGAACTCAAACTCCATCAACAGAGAATCAGAGGAGAAAGACGTCACAGTACTGGACACACTGTTTGATTGACAGGTGATCTCTGGGAAGAGCAGTGAGGAACACCACAGTGAGGGACACCACAGTGAGGAACACCACAGTGAGGAACACCACAGTGAAGAACACCACAGTGAGGAACACCACAGTGAGGTTGTGGATGGATCAACATCCCATAATGCTCTGGAGGTCGAGGGACTGCAGACAGACACCAGGTTGGAAAACAAGAAAACAAAAACTTGCAATAAAGTTTTATTGAAACTGTCCTGCATCAGAACACGTGCAACATTTGAAACACAAACAACATGGCGTCACGCCGCCTTGTATTTACACGTGTGTGTGTGTGTGTGTGTGTGTGTGTGTGTGTGTACGTGCACAGGACAATCATACAAACAACCGCTCTGTAAAAGTCCAAGTCGTAACCATAGAAACACACCCCACACCACACCCAGTCGTCACGGTAACCAAGCGGTCACCGTGGCTACAAACGCATCGCATCACCTCGCGACTCTCGCTTTCTCTGGAAGGTCTGAAAGTCTTTTTTTCCCATGATTCCCTCTGCTGTCGCCTGGCCCCTCCTACAGTCCAGCAGTTGTTCACCTGCAACTGATGCTGCCTTCAGGGTCCGGTCTCTTTGCAGGATATTTAAGATCCTTTGCTATTTCCAATGGGACGACAAGCTTAAATAAAGATTCAACTCAAAACAATGGAAACGTTACAGTTATACACGACATCCTCGAGCTCCTGGAAACCTTGCTGAGCTTTTTATCAACAGCAAAGAGGGCAGAGGAAGCAAGGAAAGGAGACAGGAAAGAGGAAAGAAGGCGAGGAGAAAGAAATAGACAAAGAGAAAAGAAGGAAACAAGACAGTCAGCGAGTCAAAAAGGGAAGAGGAAGAAGAGGAAGAAGGAAGAGAGACAGAGTGAGTGATGGAAAAAAGTCCAAGAGATAAAAAGAGAACAAAGGAGAGAAAAGAGAAGAAGGTCAAGAGATGAGAGCGAGTAGAGGAAAATAGAAAAGAGGAAAATCAAGGGAGGAGGGTAGAAAAGAAGAGAGCAGAAGAAGAGATGTGAGTAGAAGACAGTAGAACCTTCCAGAGAAACAAAGTTAAAGTGCATCATCACAGGAGTGGCCAACCAAAACACGGCGTCTGGGGAAACAGCCAATGGGCAATGGGCTGTGCGGGGGAGGCGGGAACAGGGAGTACAAACAACCAATCAGACGTCATTACTGGCAGTGACGCGCCGGTCCAACTCCATCGCGACTGTCGGGCTGAAGGCTCGTATCTCCAGCGAGGTTAAGGGTCATGAACCTCAACATCGACCGACGGAAACGGAAACCTAAAAACTAAAATAAAGTTTGTCTGAAGTCGTTTAGCTTTTTGAACGAATTACGACTTGGAGAACGTTCAGCATCTGACCCCGTTTGACCTCCTGGCTGGCTAGAGCTACAAACTGACGGAGGAAAGACCTGACCTCCACTCTGGTTTTCCTGACGGCCTCGTCAGGCGAACGCTTTCGGCGTTCCCCGTCATCAGAGCATCGCGGCAGGTAAAACGTCTTCTGGACCGTTTCTGTTCATGAAGCCACGCCTCCAACTTTCAGGCCTCTGCCAGCTGCAGTGACTCAGGAGCTGAAAGCAGAACTCCAGATATACCTGGGGGGGGGGGGGGGGGGGGGCGTCTTCGTTACAAAAATAAACGTCTCCTCTGGTATCAAAATAGACAACAGTCTTTGTCTCTCTCCGGGAAGCTCGCGGCACCGGGACACGAATCACCGGATCTACTTTTTAATATTTACACTTTAGGCGTTTAGCCGCCGCTCACATCCAGAGTGACTTACAGGCAGCGGTTCAGTGCCTTGCTCAAGGGCGCTTGGGCAGGACGATACCCGCCGAACTCATCGACGGTTACGATCTACGACTCTGTGACTCGATGGCGTTTTGGCTCCGTTCGTACGGCTGCGACTTTAAAAACACTCAGTAAAACATTTGGGAAAAGTCAGAAAAAACGACCTCGGCATCTCAAAAAACACGTTTGATTGTCAGACGAGGGAGGGGGGGGGGGGGGGGGGGGGGCGTCCACACAAAGAAAAGACAGCGTGATATCATGGCGGCGGACACGTATGGTCAGACAGACGGACGGACGAAAAAGAAAAAACACGGCAGCGCTGTAGACAGAGACCAGTCACAGAGAGTTGGTTGCCAGGGGTTACAAGGGAAACGCCGCCATGTTGGAGGAGTGACGACAGAGGGCTCGTCTTCGTCTGGTCAGGGAGGAGCCGATGACGGCACAACCCTCCAACATGGCGGCGCGTTCCACCACAGGTAGCCCCGGTAGAACCTCGGTCCAGGTGTGTCGCTTGTGGTTCTTAAGATTCATTTGACATCGTTGAACCGTTTCGCCACGCCGACACCAACCGGCGTCTCTCAGGAGAAACACACCTGCAGGGCAGTTGTGGTCAGTTTAAAACTTTGACCAAACTTTCTCGTAGTTTTCCGATAGTTTCCAGGCGTACAGAGGAACCCTGTTCTGATGAGTACTGCAATACTGACGTTTCTATTGAATACTGCAGGAATAACCAGCAAAACACTGAAGGTATGATGTAGTTCACTACATCGCAGAGTTCTAGGTGTCCCTTCAAAATAAAGGTCCTTGTTAAACGTCAGAGCTGTGTTTCACCCGCCGCCCCTCTTCGGTCAAAGGAGGAGTACCACTGAGATCAGTAGACCTGCCGCCATCCCTACCTGGATCCAGGAACCAGACTCTCCCAGACGGGTCACTCTGTGCTAAGCTAGGACAGATCTAGACTCGGATCACACATCTAGTGTGTAAAGCTCTCATGCACTTATGAAGTTCTTTAGTGTCTCTAGTGTCTCTAGTGTCAGATGACCCTGTCCATGGTGAGGGTTCACTGATCCTTTTACCAGCTGGCTGGTGTTTGGGGTCAAATCCCATCTGATGCAGGTCCAGAGGGCCCGTGATGAGGTTTTTCTTTACTTGATTTCTTTGTGTCAGTGTGGAAGTCAGTGAAGAGTGATGACAGGAGAGAAGACAGACCAGTAGACCGGGTCAGACCAGTAGACCGGGTCAGACCCTGGTTAAATCCTGGCCAGGCAGCAGCAGCTAGCTGGTCCAGGTCTGAGAAGAGACTGAGAACGAAGCCAAACCAGGTCGGTCGATTTCCTGTGAGTCCATTTCTACGTAGGTCCACTACGTTAAGCCCAGTCAAAGCCCGGACCCTGGTTCTAGCTCATTTCTAGTCCACCTTGGGTCAAGACTGGTTCCACTTGGTTTGGCTCACAACCAGAAAGGTTCTGTACCACACAGGTCCAAAAAGTCAAACCCAGTTCAAATCTGGAACTGGTTCCAGCCCGGTTCGGTCCTGATCCAGTTTGACCCTTTGAGGTCCTAAGTCCAGTCGCTGGTTCTGGCTTAGGTAAAACCGGTAAAAACCAGAACCCGGTCCCAGGTCTCGCTGGGCCATGCTCAGTCTAGTGGGTCAGGCTTGGTTCTGGTTCATGTGGGGTCCCACTGAAGTCCAACCCCGTTAAAAATCTGGCTCTGGTCTGAGTCTGTTTCGGTTCTGGTTCGGTTCCTCTCAGGATTTGTCGGCCAGGGGAGACTGCTCCAGAGAGCCCTCTTCGTCCGACAGGCCTGTTTCCACGGCGATGACCAAGGACGCCACCGAGGCGCTGCTCGCCATTGGCTGGAGCTCACCTGGATGGGAGAGGGGGAGCGGTTAGCTAGAACACACACACACACACACACACACACACACACACACACACACACACACACACACACACACACACACACAGAACATCACTGATCTATATTATTGTGTAATAGGGACGCAGGTCTGTGTGTGTGTGTGTGTGTGTGTGTGTGTGTGTGTTACCTGTGTGTGTGTGTGTTACCTGTGTGTGTGTGTGTTGTGTGTGTGTGTGTTACCTGTGTGTGTGTGTGTGTGTGTGTGTGTTACCTGTGTGTGTGTGTGTTACCTGTGTGTGTGTGTGTGTGTGTGTGTGTGTGTGTGTGTTACCTGTGTGTGTGTGTGTGTTACCTGTGTGTGTGTGTGTTACCTGTGTGTGTGTGTGTGTGTTACCTGTGTGTGTGTGTGTGTTACCTGTGTGTGTGTGTGTTACCTGTGTGTGTGTGTGTGTGTTACCTGTGTGTGTGTGTGTGTGTTACCTGTGTGTGTGTGTTACCTGTGTGTGTGTGTGTGTTACCTGTGTGTGTGTGTGTTACCTGTGTGTGTGTGTGTGTGTGTGTGTGTGTGTGTGTGTTACCTGTGTGTGTGTCCGTGGTGGCTGTCACAGGGCTGTCTCTCAGGGTGTCGGGGTCCTGGTAGTCCTGCGGGAGCCCCACCCGGCGCACCCCGGGGTCCAGCACCACAGAGGACCCGGCCTCGCTCAGGGTGCCGTCGCTGGACGCCCCGGAGACCACGGCCTCGAGCGCCAGGGCCCCGACGCCCACCCCCCCCGCCCACCCCGGCCACGCCCACCCCGGCCACGCCCACGGCCAGGTCGTAGTCCAGCGGCAGGTCGTCCAGGCAATCGGCGTTCAACTGGGAAAGAGAGAAGGATGGAGTAACGGATGTGTTCTGGCGGCGGTCAGGAGAGTCTCAACATCACCATGACGACAGCGACTGTGACCCGTCAGACTTACAGCGATGCCCAGGGCCTTCAGGATGTTCATCTTGCACATGGGGCAGGTACGATGGTCCAGCAGCCACGGGTCCACACAGCTCTTATGGAACAAATGTCTGGAAACACGACGGAAGATCAATCACACTTTCTACTGGTGTGTGTGTGTGTGTGTGTGTGTGTGTGTGTGTGTGTGTGTGTGTGTGTGTGTGTGTGTGTGTGTACCTGCAGGGCAGTATGCGGACCACGTCGTTGGCCTTGTAGCCCTCGATGCAGACGGCACAGTTGTCAAAGTCCACCTCCGTCTCCTGATCTCCCTTCCTGATGGTCCGGACCTGCAGCTTACTGATGGCCTTCTTAGCCGCGTCGCCAAGACGACGCTGGAGAGAGAGACAGACAGACAGACAGACAGACAGACAGACAGGCAGACAGACAGGTTTAGTCCCAGGTGAGTTACTGTTTTATACTATACGTTGCAAAATGGGAACCAATCAGAGTCTTCAAGACCGTTTTCAGTTTTCTTCCTCATGAGGAAAACTAACGCTAAAATAATAACAACAATAACAATGATAACGATAATAATAATAATAATAATAATAATAATAATAATAATAATAATAACAACAACAACAACAACAACAACAACAGTAATAACAATAATAATAACAATACAACAATAATAATAATAACAACAATATAATAACAACAATAATAATAATAGTAATAGTAATAGTAATAATAATAATAATAACAACAACAACAACATTTTGTCTCGTCTACCAGCCGGTCCAACTCGGACTTCATTTACACCATGAATGGTTTTGGTGGCTTCAGGGGTCGGCAGGTCTCAACATAGTGTTAATGAAACAGCTGATCGATTTCACGAGTAAACAAAGAAAACAACTGTAGACCCGTGTGTGTGTGTGTGTGTGTGTGTGTGTGTGTGTGTGTGTGTGTGTGTGTGTGTGTGTGTGTGTGTGTGTGTACCTGGTTCCTGTCTCTGGCGTTGGCGTATCTGAACCTCTGGATGTAGTAGAAGACGAGCCAGGCCAGCGAGATGATCATCAGCACGATGAAGGAGATGGACACGAACACCACCGACGTCCGGCTCACGTACTTCTGCAGGTTCCTCGTCCCGATGGTGATCGCCATGGTAACCGTCACGTTGCGCTCCAGCAGCGAGACCACCTCGCGGCCTTTGGGTTCGGGGATCATGATGGCGACCACATCGCCCGTACCTGGGAGGGGGAGGGGTTGGTAACCACGGAAACTCAACTCAACGTTCATTTGGCTTCAACTTGCCCCACAGCTAGTCCAGGACATATGCCAGTTTCAGTGACCAATCAGAGGTCACCGTGGAGCTGCTCCTCCAGATGAAGGACGCCTCCCTCCTCATCCTCACTATGCTAACTCACTACCAACCACACTTCAAACCAGAACATGATGAACATGAACACAATCCCTTCAGCCACGCATAGTGAGGTAAAACTGTGTGTGTGTGTGTGTGTGTGTGTGTGTGTGTGTGTGTGTGTGTGTGTGTGTGGTCCAGCTTGTTTTCTTCTTATTTTTCTCTTCCGCACCCAGGCTGTTCTGGGAAAATCAGCAATTTGAGGTTATCCTTGTGACTGAGGACACACACACACACACACACACACACACACACACACACACACACACACACACACACACACACACACACACACTCTCACAACACAGGAAATACATTACACTTCCTGGTTTTGGTTCCTGGTTCCTGACATACTAAGAGACGATCACCAAACCCTTTACCGGGCCTGTAGCAGTTTCTACAACCAGGATCCATCAGTCTTCCTGTTGGAGATGTGATGTGAATGTCCGGTTCACCGGGTGGAGGAAAGATAAACGACAGCGGTGTGACACCAAGATCAACCAACAACCTACCAAACCAGTAGAAGAACCAGACGGGTCGGGAGTCTGGACCGGGTCCAGCTCAGTGCTGACGAGCCTGGACAGGAACAACAGGAACCAAGAACACAGAGACAACAGCCAGGACTGTTTCAATGAGTAGATAGCTAACCCTCAACCTCAACCGTCAACCCTGAACCCAACTCGTCAACCCTCAACTGTAACCTCTAACCTTATCCCATCACAACACTCAACCATAACCCCACAATGTTGACCATATATGCTTCCATGTGTTAAACCTGGTTTAACCGAAGACAACCGTGTGAACCATCAACCGGTGTTGATTAAAAGATAATCCGGTAACAGAGTCTGTGTAACCATGGTAACCAGCATCACTGAACCACTCAACCAATGTTTAAACCTCACACTTAAACAACCTGGTTACTTTTAACGTCAGTGGTCCTCAAACTACACTGAGTCCAATAAGTCTAACCAGGGCTGTTACCCTGACCCGTAACCGTTGGAACCCTGTAGATGGCCTGACCATGAAACGCGCATTGAACCTCGAAGAAGGCCTAACCTCAGCGACCGTCAGCGTTAACCCTTAACGTTACGCCTCACCCTCAAGTTAGATCACGACCACCGGTACCGCTTGGTCCCGGCAAGCCGTGCGATATGTCAACTTGTTACCTGATTCCCCGGGCTACCAGGGCTTCCCTCAACGGTCAACCCTCGAGCCGCAACCGAAACCCGGTGTTGGGTCGCACACCCTGTACCGTGGTGAGCCGGCAGGAACCAACCCCCTAGGCGTCCGTTATCGCGAGTCCCCCGTACCGCTCCGCACTCGTCTTCCCGGTGACGCCTCAACCGGTACCCACCGTAGTGATCTCGACCGAGACGCTGACCCTCACCGTACTCCAACCGTGATAACCTGAACCGTAACCCCAGACGTGTCACCGAGAGCCCACCGTAACCCCAACCGTAACCCTGAACCCTCAACCGTAACCCTCACCGTTACCCTCAACGTTAACCCTCAACCCTCAACCGTTAACCCTCAACTGTTAACCCTGAACCCTCAACCGTTAAACCTCAACTGTTAACCCTGAACCCTCAACCGTTAACCTCAACCGTTAACCTCAACCCTCAACCGTTAACCCTCAACCGTTAAACCTCAACCGTTAACCCTCAACCCTCAACCGTTAACCCTCAACCGTTAACCCTCAACCCTCAACCGTTAACCCTCAACTGTTAACCCTGAACCCTCAACCGTTAAACCTCAACCGTTAACCCTCAACCGTTAACCCTCAACCGTTAACCCTCAACTGTTAACCCTGAACCCTCAACCGTTAACCCTCAACCGTTAACCCTCAACCCTCAACCGTTAACCCTCAACTGTTAACCCTGAACCCTCAACCGTTAAACCTCAACTGTTAACCCTGAACCCTCAACCGTTAACCCTCAACTGTTAACCCTCAACCCTCAACCACTTTGTTTATCACTGTGTTTCCTGCGTGGTTTCACTTCCTGTTTCTCCGTCTGAACTTTCGTTTGCTGCCTTCAAAGGTCATGATTGGAAGATGAACCACACCGGGACTGTGTGAAAACGGTGTGTGTGTACATGGTCAACACCCTGAACTCTGTCTAACCCCATCCACACACACACACACACACACACACACACACACACACAATCAGTGACCACACTATGCTTGCCAGTGGTAGTTAGACTGGTTAACCAAGACAAGAGGTGGTGGAACGATCAACCGAGTGTGTGGATTAAAAGATACTGGTGGACAGGAGTCTGTGGTAACCAAGGTAACCCAGCATCACCTGGACCATCTCAACCATCTAAACCTCACACAGTTAAACAACCTGGTTACTTTTAGTGCGGTGTGATGTGAAGCCCCCCCCCCCCCTCACCATGTTGTCCACATTCACATGATCAAACTACATGGTCGGTGTTCAATAACGTCTCCGGGGCTGTTCCGGGTCCCCGTAACCGTGGGAACCCTGTAGATGGCTGACATGTAAACGTTGCGCATTGAAGCACAGGGGAGGCCGTACCTGGGTGAGGCATCGTCAGGGTGTCGTTGACGTTAGCAGCTCCCACGTTGAAGATCACGACCGCCGAGGCGTTGTGTCCGGCGGCGTGGCGGATCTTGTCCTTGTAGGTGCAGTTGCCCCGGGCTACCAGGGCTATCCAGGCCCCGGCCTGAGCGGGCACCGAGAACCGGGTGTTGGGGTCGCAGGCCAGCCTGTCGTGCGGGGCGGCCGGCAGGACCACCACCCCCTTGGCGTCCCGTTTCAGCGAGTGCTCCCCGTACCGTCCCGCACTCCGTCTTCTCGGTGCGGACCTCCGAGGTGGCCGGGTCCACGTAGGTGATGTTGACGAAAGCGGTGTACCACTCCTCCCTCTCGGCCACGGTGAAGTCCAGACACAGGAGGTGGACGAAGCAGAAGGACAGGAGCCACGTCGAGAGGGCCAGGCTGCGGCAAGCCGCCACCAGCGACCCCGGTGCCATGATCCTCCCCGATGAAAGCTAGCTGTCCCTCGGTCGGTTGGAGCCCGAGCAGCACCGGAGCCGTCTATTCCACCATGCTAACCGACCCGGGGTTACTTATTCCGTTATTTATTTAGTTATCCGGCCCTCCTTTCCTTTATTGTCTTTTCTCGTGTTCTTTCAGCCGCTCCTGCCCGCCTCCCTCTGGCTAGCTAGCAGCAGACTAGCGTTAGCCGTTTCCATTTCTAGCCGAGAACAAAACAAACACCCACGGGAAATCCTCCACGCAGAGAACGGGTTCACAAAATAAACCGCGGGACGCCGCGTCCAAACCGAAGTAAAATATGATATACTACTTTACTCTACAACCGGGTTAGTTGGTCATTAATTGCATTTAAAGCCAGCTGCACAGTCCAGGCCAGTTGGTCTGTGTTGTTTTGACTGGGCCTGAGGTCCAGCAGCAAGCTAGTGAAAGCATAAAACAGGACTTCCGGTTATTGCTCCCAAATTAAAAGCTTTAATTCCCTCTCATATCCATGTGGCAAAGCTATGAATCCCAAGCCACTGAGTATGTATTGTTGGCAGTTATGTTCTTGCATAACCAGATAATGAAATAATATTTTATTTTTTTTTGCCCGATTATGTCCAAAAACATTGTTTCAGACGTAACAAACGTAATGCTTTTATTTTGAAGGAAACCTTGCTCATATCCTGTTTAATTTGCCCTTAACTCTGGTTGGCTTGACTGCTCAACTTCTCTGCACAGCTCTGTGCCGCGAACGGGAGCAGCGCCACCTAGCGACCTGGTAGAACAACACTGACTGCCTCCACATCAGTTACATTATAAAAGTCAAAGCTTTTTATTTCGAAACATTACAGTAAAAATCCTTCAAAATAAATCCTCACCTAATGTTGAGCTGTCAATCATTCAGTCAACCCAGGAATTGTAATTAAACTCAAACCGACAGACTGGACTGATCAATCAGCCTCTAATGACTTGACTTGATATATTGATTATATTGATTATATTGATAATTGAGACATTGACTGGTAATCAAGTATTCATTTATTCCAGAAATATGTTTGTAAATCAAACAACATTAATGAGGGTCAACACACACACACACACACACACACACACACACACACACACACAGTTTCCTTATGAAACAACAAAACAGCTCCATTTACAAACAATCTTATGATAAAAATTGTTACAGAAATTTAAAAAAAAAGTAGTTGTCTGTCTCTCTAGCTGTTTGTCTATCCAGCTGTCTGTCTCTCTAGCTGTCTGTCTATCCAGCTGTCTGTCTCACTGTCTGTCTCTCTAGCTGTCTGTCTCTCCAGCTGTCTGTCTCTCTAGCTGTCTGTCTATCCAGCTGTCTGTCTCTCCAGTTGTCTGTCTCTCTAGCTGTCTGTCTCTCTAGCTGTCTGTCTCCCTGTCTGTCTCTCTAGCTGTCTGTCTATCCAGCTGTCTGTCTCCCTGTCTGTCTCTCCAGCTGTCTGTCTATCCAGCTGTCTGTCTCCCTGTCTGTCTCTCTAGCTGTCTGTCTCTCCAGCTGTCTGTCTCTCTAGCTGTCTGTCTCCCTG
>JAXDDX010000314.1:62500-65000 GCA_034670405.1 Hoplostethus atlanticus | reverse complement strand
GCTCGGTGGTCTGGCCAGCCCCCCCTCCTCAGGTCTTGGGTGATCAGTTTCATCTCAGCAGGTTGAAGCATCCTGGTGTTGAACTGACTTCACTGGTTAACCAACCAGGAGGAACTAGTTAGCGACTAGTTAGTGACATCACTGCTGTAGTGGCTCATGGCTGACCAGTCCTGGTGGATCCAGATGACCCCAGTACTGAGATCACGTGACCTCCTGTCAGCTGAACTGGACATGAACGGACCCTGAACGTGACGTGATGCGTTTGGTGTTAACCCACGATTAGATTAACCCACAAACTAACACACACACACACACACACACACACACACACACACACACACACACACACCTGCTCCGGTGGCTGGTGTGTTTGCTGAGGAGTCTCTTTAGTCCTCCATGTTTGAAGGCCTGATGGTGATCGGCTGGAGCTCCTACTGTTATTACCTGATACCACACACCTAGAGAGAGAGACAGGTAGAGAGAGAGACAGGCAGAGAGAGAGACAGGGCGAGAGAGAGACAGGGAGAGAGAGACAGGGAGAGAGAGACAGGGAGAGAGAGACAGAGAGAGACAGGCAGAGAGAGAGACAGGCAGAGAGAGACAGAGAGAGAGAGACAGGCTGAAAAACAATGGACGAAAGGGAAAGGGGAAGAGACAGACAGACAGACAGACAGACAGACAGACAGACAGGCAGACAGACAGACGGGCAGACAGACAGACAGACAGACAGGCAGACAGACAGGCAGACAGACAGACAGACAGACAGGCAGACAGACAGACAGGCAGACAGACAGCTGTGTACCTGTGCTGTCTGGACCGGTGACCTCCATCCTCTGTGAATGCAGGTTAGTTGGAACAAACTGCAGATGTCTGTCTGACTTACTGCTGCTGGACTTAAAACAGGAGGAGACTGGAGGAGAGAGAGACAGGCAGAGAGAGAGACAGACAGACAGACAGAGAGAGAGACAGACGGGTAAAAACAAACTAATACTGATAGTGGGCGTGGCCACCTGTCTGGATAATGATGTCACACGAACGTCTCTCACCGGAGAGTCTGTTGAGCTCTGTGAGCGTTTCCTGGTAACAGCCAATCAGCTGGTTGCAGTGGCTGATGACATCACGTCTGAGCCCCTCCCAGTGAGGTGAAAGGTCACCGAGCTCCTTCACTTCCTGGACCCTGAGAGAGAGAGAGAGAGAGAGAGAGAGAGAGAGAGAGTGACAGTTCTTCTTCTGTTGAAACGTAAAAACGCATCACTTCCTGTCTCCAGAGGGTTTCTCCCGGTAAAGACCTCCCTGACCCCGGGTGTTGAGAGCAGCAGATGGAGAAGCTTCATGATGGTTGAGGTTGATGATGTTGAGTTATAGTCATCACACACACACACACACACACACTCTCTCTCTCTCCTCCCTACCTGGTCATGTGGTTGTGTATGAGTGTGTCCAGCAGCAGTTTGGGGAGGCAGAAGGACAGAGGAGTCTCAGCCATCTGCTCCCTGACCAGCATCCACCTCCGGTCCTCCGTCTGGAACCGGTACAGCTTACACACCGGACTACACAACGCTGCACACACACACACACAGCACATTAGTTGTGTGTGTGTGTGTGTGTGTGTGTGTGTGTGTGTGTGTGTGTGTGTGTGTGTCTCACCTGCTCTCATCATAGGACTGTTCTCCTTGTCGTGGACGGAGCCGTGAAGAGAGTCACACAGTGAAGGACCCTGGGAGGAGGAGGAGCAGGTCGTCATGGTAACACAGTCTTACTCGCTGCGCTACGTCTGCTAGCGAAATGCTAATCGTTTGGGAAAGAGGACTACAACAGCTAGCTAGCTAGCTACCCGACGGTTAGACGTGATTATAGCAACTATACTGACTAGTCCATGCTATGAAAGTGTTAATAACATGGAGGAAAAGGAGGATGAGAAAAGATGGAGAGATGGACGGAGAACTTCTCCCTCCCTCCCTCCCTCCCTCCTTCGCTACCTTGTGTTCAGGAGGAGTTTTGTCCTCCCTCTCTCCCTCCATCTGCAGACGGGAAACCTTCACCTCCCCGACCTCGCTCACTCCATCCATGGCCCTGATGGAAGGAAGGAAGGAAGGAAGGAAGGAAGGAAGGAAGGAAAGAAAGAAATCAGCCAGCCAGTCACTCGGCCAGTTACTTAGTTAGTCATTCAATCAGTCAGTCAGTCATTCAACAAGTCATTCAGTCATTCAACAAGTCAGTCATTCAGTCATTCAACAAGTCAGTCAGTCAGTCAGTCAGTCAGTCAGTCAACAAGTCAGTCAGTCATTCAACAAGTCAGTCATTCAGTCATTCAACAAGTCAGTCAGTCAGTCAGTCAGTCAACAAGTCAGTCAGTCATTCAACAAGTCAGTCAGTCAGTCATTCAACAAGTCAGTCAGCCAGCCATTCAACAAGTCAGTCAGTTAGTCAACAAGTCCGTCAGTCAGTCATTCAACAAGTCATTCAGTCATTCAACAAGTCAGTCATTCAGTCATTCAAC
>JAXDDX010000314.1:55000-57500 GCA_034670405.1 Hoplostethus atlanticus | reverse complement strand
CTTTCTCTCTCTCTGCCTGTCTGTCTGTCTCTTTCTCTCTCTCTGCCTGTCTGTCTCTGTCTGTCTCTCTCTCTCAGCCTGTCTGTCACTCTGCCTGTCTGTCTGTCATCCAGCAGCAGGTCAGGATGGAGGCAGCAGCTCTTCTGATATAGATGGAAAGAAGCTTCCCTTGATCAGCAGCCATAAGAGACGCTGTTTGATTGACAGGTTGAGAAACACCACAGCAACGAGATGGAGACCAACTAAAAAACAGGAAGTAATATAACTAGTATCACCACTAAATACTCCAGAAGAGATAACTTCCTCTTCACCTCACCCTCAACTCTAACTGCTCATGATTTCACCATGTGGACTGTTTGGTGGGTTTCACCACTGATCCGAAACCAGTCGGTGTTTTTCCACCTTTGGGACTGAAAGCCACTGACAGTATTAGAGTACTTATTCCTTCTAGTAGTATTACTTCCTTATTACTTATTACTTGTATCTCCCTCTTCCTGTTGTCCCTCTAATGTCAGTGACAGTGAACGGCAACACCACTTTCTCACTTTCAATATATTTTAACATATTATTTTCATCCTTTGATTTTACCGAGGGGAGGAAGTCTTGCTAACCCCGCCCTGCCGGTAGACGCGAAGACGCAATAACGAGCATCTCCCGCAGAAAACGAGCAGAAAACACTTCCGGGTGTGAATAACTGACGTTTTCCTTCATCTCACTCTGGCTTCCAACTTGAGACAACGTTTGTTCAAAGTTGAACATTTGAAGACTGTTGAAGAAGAAACCCTGAGAGGAAGAGGAAGGAGGAGTTTGTTTTAAACGTCTGAAGGTAAAAGAGTCTGTCACCTCTGGCTGTTTGGTACAAACTGTTACAGGGATGTGAAGTTCACTTTACCTTCCTTATGCATGAAGAAATAGAGTTTATTTACCTTTTTACGTGTAGAAATAGAGTTTATTTACATTTATACATGTAGAAATAGAGTTTATTTACCTTTTTTCTATGTAGAAATTTAGTTTATTTACATTTTTATATGTAGAAATTGAGTTTATTTACCTTTTTTATATGTACTATTATACTTACCTTCCTCTTTACATGTAGAAATAGAGTTTACCCTCCTTTCTATCTGTAGAAATATGCTTTACACTGCATTTTTATATCTAGAAATAGTTTAGAAATAACTTTTATCCTCGTATATTTGTAGAAATATACTGTACCCAACTTTCTATATGTAGCAATACAGTTTATCTATGTGCAAGTGAACTTTACCCTCCCTTTTATATGTACAAGTGTACTTTGCCCTCACTTTGACAGTTTATCTGTTTCCTTATAGGAAGCAATATACTGTTTATATGCTGAAACAGTTGATCCTTTTATACGTAGAAACAAACTGTACCCTCGTTGTTATATGCAGACGTAGCTTATCTACATTTTTCTCACATGGATTTTGTGCATTTTATTGTGAAGATCCTGAAGCCGTTACATGCATTGTGGGGCTCCAACCGCTAGATGGCGATCAGCGACGATTAATGTCAAGTAGAAGTTTATTCATCCAAACGCTGCAGAGAAAAGCCTCCTCGTGCTGCTTCCTGTTCAGCAGGTTGTAAAAGCATGAAGCTCCAGGTAGTAGATGTAGACGGTGTTGTAATATAGTACTCTAGTATCATAAAGTATCATAAATAAATATAATAATAGTAACACCTGGTATCTGTGGTGAGTCTGTGGATCATTTAACAGCTGCTTTGTATTTTATTTTGTGGGGGTTAGGGTTAGGGTTGGGGGTTTGAATCCCGCTGGGTGGGTGGACCAGCGGTGAAGGTGCTTTGGATAAAAAAACATCCAGAGAAAAAACGAGAACTTTGTTTCAAGGCAGTTTCAGTTTACAAAGGTCACAGGTTTGATTCCCGGTGTGTCTCGTCTTTGCCCACGTTCCCTTGAGCAAACCGAACCCTCTGACCTCTGACCCCTCTGATGTCTCAGAGGAGGAAGAGGGTGATGTGTAGTTATGAACTGAAAGCTGTATTCTGTTTTAGAGGAAGAGGAGGAGGATGATGGAGGAGGAGCAGAGAGGAGGTGCCACCGAGGCCAGCGTGGTGACCCGGGTTGGAGAGAAGGAGGAGGAGAAGGAGGAGCAGAGAGGAGGCGCCACCGAGGCCAGCGTAGCGTCCCGGGTTGGAGAGGAGGAGGAGGAGAAGGAGGAGCAGAGAGGAGGCGCCACCGAGCCCAGCGTAGCGTCCCGGGTTGGAGAGGAGGAGGAGGAGAAGGAGGAGCAGAGAGGAGGCGCCACCGAGGCCAGTGTGGTGTCCCAGGTCGAAGATGTGGAGGAGAAGGAGGAGGAGAAGGAGGAGCAGAGAGGAGGCGCCACCGAGGCCAGCGTAGCGTCCCGGGTCGGAAAGAAGGAGGAGGAGGAGCAGAGAGGAGGCGTCGCCAAGCCTAGTGTGGCGTCCCGGGTCGAAGATGTGGAGGAGAAGGAGGAGAAGGAGGAGGAGGAGAAGGAGGAGAAGA
>JAXDDX010000314.1:45000-47500 GCA_034670405.1 Hoplostethus atlanticus | reverse complement strand
CGTTAGCAGTGGCTAGTAGTCCCATGTTAACAGTAACTAAACTAAACTAGCCTGCTGGCCTGCTGATAATCGAGTGTTTTGGAGTAGAGACTAGGGCTAAAGATGGTGGCCAGAAACAAACTCTCCCAAAGCCAGAAACCAGAGAAGTGAGACTCAGACGTAACAAAGGTATAAGTAAGGCAGGAAATGAACCTTTTAGTCAACAAGCCACAGTGGATGATAAACCCAAACTTTACCCACTTTCACCGTTTTCCCAAGTGGCTGGTAGGGTGAGTTAACTAGTCCAGACCACAGGAATGATTTAAGGGGATTTCTTAAATTGAGTGCTGTTCCCCTTTAAATGTTTCTCTTCCACTGTAAACCAAAAAGCAACGGTAAATTATTGCTCTGAGATGAAACTATACCAAGGTATCTGTGGGTCCTTGAAAAGTCTTAAATAAAATTATCTGAATGAACGACTTGTAAAATCTCTTAAATCCAGTTACTAGTCTCTTTTTTTCTCCACCATGTCCATGAATTGTGTCGTTTCACCAGAAGATGTGAACAGGACCAGTTTTCCCATGTAGTGTTTCATTACTACACCAGTCCACGAACATGTTGGACTTCCTCAAAGATTTTATTTCCTGGTGTCCGTTTTGTCAAACTCATTTACAGTTTAACAATTTTTTACGACGATTTTAATTTCTCTACTTTGGTTGTTAAATGTCTTATAAAGTCTTAAATCTGACTTCCTGAAACCTTCGTGCACCTCCTTCATCTTCCTGGACTGACTGTAAGGTTTTACAAGCTGTAAGTCATAATTCATGAGCTCTTATATGAAACTGTCCTGGTGAAGTCAGTAAATTATTGACGAGGAACTCCTTTGTGTTTTCAGTTCTTATTAATAAACCAACCAGCAGCAGTCGCTCCTTCTCTTCTTTACAGCCGATTCACTTGTTCTATAAATGTTTGTATTGTAAAACTACTGACCCAGGACCAGTTTCTGGGCGAACCAAAGACATTCCCAGTGGATCGTGTTTATCACCACATGTTTTCAGCCCTCCTGGTTGGTTGAAAACTACCAACTGAACGTATCGTGAGCAGCAGATCTGACTTCTTTGTGGAAAAGTGAAAGTGAGTTTTGTGTTTCAGGTGTTTTTCACTAACCTGCCCAATAAAAACGTCTCTTCTCAGTTTTTCTTTTGCGGTAATCATAAAACGGGACAAAAAAAATGTGCACGTGATTTTAAAATTTCCAATGGAATATCCTGGGAATGAAGATGTAACATCCACAGTGGGTGGAGCCACTGGAGCCAATGATCTACCGGGGACACGCGGATGATTTTGGCGTCCATGTTGCCGTCTCTTAGCGGCTAAGCTAACCAACGGGTCGGTGTAGTCTCGGTGTACTGATGGGAAATGTCTTGCAGCCAGAGGTGGAAAACTACAGGAAGTCAAAGTCCTGCCAGCGCCACCCAATGTAGAATGGAACGAAATACAACATCAAAATAAAAGCCTGGCAGGACTTTTACTTTCTGAAGAGATTTTCCTCTGAATCATCAGAGTCTCTTCTGAAGGTGGAAACTGTTCCTGGATCTGTTGGACTGATTAGTGCTAAGTGGAGGTGATTATCCACCAGGCAACGTGTGTGTGTGTGTGTGTGTGTGTGTGTGTGTTCGTATCCAGGCTCATTTTCCCAAACAGCCTAACTGTAGAGAGCAATGAGTTTCTGACTACAGGGCAATGACTGCCTCTCTCTCTCTCTGCCTGTCTCTCTCTCTGCCTGTCTCTCTCTCTGGTTCCTAGGCGGCTCTGGAAGGTTTCATTGATCATTTCTAGGTATTGAAACGTTGAAACTCCATTCAGTATATTTGAAGCACCGGCCTCCTAATACTGAACATCAGAGTCTTCATCATCTCCTCATCATCATCGTTCAGGAGAAAACATCTTCAGAACGAATCCTCTGACATAACCAGAAGAAAACACACACACACACACACACACACACACACACACACACACACTTCATCAACCAGATGATCCTACAGAAGATCTAAAGATAATAGTTCATGTGTTCCCAAAGAAACTCCTCAGTGCCCCTTTAACTCACAGGGTGGAAATTACTCATTCTCGTTTGTGTGTGTGTGTGTGTGTGTGTGTGTGAGAGAGAGAGAGAGAGAGAGAGAGAAGCCTGTGTTAGTTTTTTGCCACGGGAGGGGCTGACAGAACCCTTATCGGTCCCGCACACACACACAGGGAGTTACTGAATATTACATTAAAGCCTTAAAGGAGGAGTCACTGGAGTGTGTGTGTGTGTGTGTGTGTGTGCGCGCGCGTGAGTATTTGTCATAGCAGGTGGGCGTGTACAAGAGGAAGCGCTTTCCCTTTCCACCTGAGTAATCACGCATGCGCCTCTCTCTCTCGCTCGCTCTCTCTCTCTCTCTCACGCACACACACACACAGCCGGTGCCGGTAGTGTGTGTGGAGTCGGTCGTCTGCGCGGCGCGTTTGGATGTAAAAC
>JAXDDX010000314.1:35000-40000 GCA_034670405.1 Hoplostethus atlanticus | reverse complement strand
GTCACCAGGAGATCCCGGATGCAGTAGATCCAGGCTGCAGTAGATCCCGGCTGCAGTAGATCCCGGCTGCAGTAGATCCAACCGGTTTCAGAGTCAACAGGAGAACAAACTCCCATGGTGCTTTAGTGTCAACGTTGAGTTTACATGAACCCTGATGGATGGTCGGTCCTGTTGGTCGGACTCGGCCGCATGCCAACAGGGTTTCTCCAACCTCTCCGTCTCCCTGGGGGCGGAGTCTCTGCTTCCAGCCGGCGCAGCAGAGAAGATATCATTAGTATCGTTATTGATCTCAGCAGGATCATTCAGCCCGTTGTGACCTTTGACCTCTAAAACACCACCACAGCTCCCAGTACCCTGAAACCTGGAAATGTTGAGTACTTTTGTGGTAAAAAGTACTTCCTGTACTTTTTGTTTTCTCTCCAGCTCTCCACTCCCCAGTGACCTCTGACCTCTGATGACACCGCCACGATGACCCGTCTTCATCACCGCCACCATTATCATCCTCGAAGTCCCTCTCATCACCATGACAACCGTTCGGCGTGGTGACCCGACCCCGCCGAAACTGCTCTCGTCCAATCGGCTGCAGGGATGCACGTGATGGGCAGCGTCTCCCCGGCCAATGAGAGAGAGGGCTTCCAGGAAGAGGGCGTGGCCATCGCCATCCCGATGTCTCCGCCTGCGCCTTCCACATTTCCCATCGTCGAGGGCAACCGGTCCAGACCCCCTGCTCCTCCCCCTGCTCCTCCCCCTCCTCCTCCTCCACCTCCCCCTCCCCCTCCTCCTCCTCCTCCTCCTCCTCCTCCTCCTCCTCTGCTGCCCCTGGGTCCAGGGCTAGGAGACCCTGTAGGAGGCCAGACGAGGAAGAGGAGGGTGAGGAGTTTCGCCTGGAAAACCATCCCTGAGGACCAGGTAGCCTCACTTTGATTTACAAAAAACAGACGGTCCGATTGGATCTGAGGTCATCAATCAGACTGATCAGCTGAGTGTGTGTGTGTGTGTGTGTGTGTGTGTGTGTGTGTGTGTGTGTGTGTGTGTGTGTGTGTGTGTGTGTCCCAGGTGAAGGGGCGGGCCAACCTGTGGACGCAGGGTGGAGTCCAGCAGCAGTACCAGATCGACGTCCAGACCGTCGAGGACCTGTTTGGTCAGCACGACTGTCAATCAAACACCGGGGCGACGCCCACCAGGGGAGGCAAGGCCAGGCTGTCCTTCAGGGAAACCAAAGAGGAGGTGTGTGTGTGTGTGTGTGTGTGTGTGTGTGTGTGTGTGTGTGTGTGTGTGTGTGTGTGTGTGTGTGGCGGCGGGACGCCACACCACAGACCTGCTCTCACTGTGGTCCTCATTTACTCCTGTGTTATTTCTGGCTGCAAAAAATCAAAATGATAAATAAAATATGTAAAGATAAAAATGAGATTAGATATTACACAACGCATGGTGCAACACGTGTGTGTGTGTGTGTGTGTGTGTGTGTGTGTGTATGTGTGTGTGTGTGTGTGTGTGTGTGTGTGTGTGTGTGTGTGTGTGTGTGTGTGTGTGTGTGTGATTTGGGCTGGCATGCGCTGCTGTTTGCTGAAGGTGTGTGGACAGTTTCCACCTGGGCTCCGTGACCCAACTAACACCTACCTGTCTCTCTCTCTACCTGTCTCTCTCTACCTGTCTCTCTCTACCTGTCTCTCTCTACCTGTCTCTCTCTCTACCTGTCTCTCTCTACCTGTCTCTCTCTCTACCTGTCTCTCTCTACCTGTCTCTCTACCTGTCTCTCTCTACCTGTCTCTCTCTCTCTACCTGTCTCTCTCTCTACCTGTCTCTCTCTACCTGTCTCTCTCTCTACCTGTCTCTCTCTACCTGTCTCTCTCTCTAACTGTCTCTCTCAACCGGTCTCTCTCTCTACCTGTCTCTCTCTACCTGTCTCTCTACCTGTCTCTCTCTACCTGTCTCTCTCTCTCTCTCTACCTGTCTCTCTATCTATCTCTCTCTACCTGTCTCTCTCTCTACCTGTCTCTCTCTACCTGTCTCTCTCTACCTGTCTCTCTCTCTACCTGTCTCTCTCTACCTGTCTCTCTCTCTCAACCGGTCTCTCTCTACATGTCTCTCTCTCTACCTGTCTCTCTCTACCTGTCTCTCTCTCTCTACCTGTCTCTCTCTCTATCTGTCTCTCTCTACCTGTCTCTCTCTACCTGTCTCTCTCTACCTGTCTCTCTCAACCGGTCTCTCTCTCTACCTGTCTCTCTCTACCTGTCTCTCTCTACCTGTCTCTCTCTCTCAACCGGTCTCTCTCTACCTGTCTCTCTCTCTACCTGTCTCTCTCTACCTGTCTCTCTCTCTCTACCTGTCTCTCTCTCTATCTGTCTCTCTCTACCTGTCTCTCTCTACCTGTCTCTCTCTACCTGTCTCTCTCAACCGGTCTCTCTCTCTACCTGTCTCTCTCTACCTGTCTCTCTCAACCGGTCTCTCTCTCTACCTGTCTCTCTCTACCTGTCTCTCTCTACCTGTCTCTCTCTCTCTACCTGTCTCTCTCTACCGGTCTCTCTCTCTACCTGTCTCTACCTGTCTCTCTCTCTACCTGTCTCTCTCTCAGGTCTCTATTCTAGACCCTAAGAGAGGGATGAACGTTGGGATTTTCCTCAAACAGTTCAAGAGGTAAGCCACACACACACACACACACACACACACACACACACACACACATTTACACATGCTGTCATCAGTGTTGGGAGTGAGAATACTCATTTGTCTTGGTAACTAGTAACTTTACTAGTTGTAATCGGTTCTTAGTTACTTTTCAAAAGTAGTTACATTTATTTTTCTTCATGTTTGATCTTGTTGAAGTTCTCAGTCACTCTGTAGCAGAGTACTAGTTACTAGTTACTAGTTACTTTTAAAGGGAAGTAACAAACTAAAGTTATATCACACCTTCACTGCACAGAAAAACAAGGGAGGAGAGAAGGGAGGAAGGAGAGAAGGGAGGAGAGAAGGGAGGAAGGAGAGAAGGATGGAGAGAAGGAGAGAGGAGAGAAGGGAGGAAGGAGAGAAGGATGGAGAGAGAGGAAAGAGGAGGAGGGAGAAGGTCAGGACCAAGTTTGATGAGCCATAATCTGAAAGATGGTGTGTGTGTGTGTGTGTGTGTGTGTGTGTGTGTGAGTGTGAGTGATGGCGTGATGTGTCTCCTAGCCCTCATCCCAAGGTGTTATGGGTAAACAGATGTGATGATGCCGGCATGTTATGCAGGATGGGGGGGGGGGAGAGAGAGAGAGAGAGAGAGAGAGAGAGAGAGAGAGAGAGAGAGAGAGAGAGAGAGAGAGAGAGAGAGAGAGAGAGAGAGAGAGAGAGAGAGAGAGAGAGAGAGAGAGAGAGAGAGAGAGAGAGAGAGAGAGAGAGAGAGAGAGAGAGAGATCGAGATGAGTTCAATTGTTTTCATTAACAAGTTACTTTGGAGAGAGATGGAAGGAAAGAAGAAAGGAAGAAGTGAGGGAAGGAATGAAGGAAATGAGGGAAGGAAGGAAGGAACAAGATAGAAAGGAATGATGGAGGGAGAGGCAGGGATGGAGAAAACAAGAAAGAGGGATGAGAGAGGTGAAATGTGTGAATTCCTCACTGACATACTTCCTGGTTGTCTGGACCAATCACCTTCTCCGACCCCGGGCTGGGCGCTCCTCACATGATCCGCGTTCTAGTCATGCCAATGCCTCAGACAGTTAGCAGTCTAGCTAGCTGGCTAGGCTAGGCTAGGTCACGCTAGCTAAACCATCAGCTGTGCTAACCAATGCTAACAGCCTGTCTCTGCTCCCTCCCACCTGGACCTGACGTGTAGAAAGCTAACTAGCATGACTAGCATGATAGCATGACTCAGCAGAAATGAACCGATCGGACTGGACTGATCGCTGGCTGATCGATCAAAGTTATCCATACTCGTCTTCTTTTATTATCTTCACCTCCTGTAGATGTTTTTATATGACTTGATACTTGATATTAAACTTCTTGAAAATACTTGAACACATCTCCAGTGTATTGTGGGTAATTGATTATGGTCGTCCTCCTGCAGGTCCAACCAGACCATAATAGATGACATTCACCATGGCAACAGTGAGTTCTACGGGGCGGAGCCTCTGAGGGAGCTGCTGAAATTACTACCGGAGACAGAGGAGGTAACACACACACACACACACACACACACACACACACACACACACACACACACACACACACACACAGCATCTGAAGACGTCTCTCTCTCCCTCAGGTGAAGAAACTGAAGTCATACCGAGGCGACGTCTCTAAACTCTCATTGGCCGATTCCTTCATGTACCTGCTGACTCAGCTCCCCAGGTGAGGGGTCACGACCTTTACTTCACCTTTGACCTTTGACATTCTACCTTCCCCTTTCCACACTTCCTCCCTTGTTTCCTATTTTCATTCCTTGCACTTCTCCATCATCCGTGATCAATCTTGGGTCTCCATCTGCTTTCGGGATACTGTGACCTCTGACCTTTGACCTCCTCTCTCTCTCTCTCTCTCTCTCTCTCTCTCTCTCTCTCTCTCTCTCTCTCTCTCTCTCTCTCCAGTTACTCAGTTCGTATTGAGTCCATGCTGTTGAAGGAGGAGTTTCCCGGGGCGTGCGAGGCCATGACGCGAGATATCGGCATCCTGCGCTCCGCCACCCGAGGTAACAGACCGCCGCAGCTCAGTAGCTTAGTACCGCTAGCACTGTTAGCACCGTTAGCACCGTTAGCACCGTTAGCACCTGTCACTCAAACAGGGAGTCCAGTACTGTGACGTTGACTGGTTCAGCCACGGTGGCTAACGCTAACACGCTAACTTCTGTTGATTCCAAACAAACAGGAAACGTAAAACGCATCACTTCCTGTGACGCTAGGTTATCACTTTACTGTCCAAGTTTTCTCTCTCTCTCTTTGTCTCACTCTATTCCTCCCATTACGCATCAAACCCTTGTTCTATCACACACACACACACACACACACACACACACACACACACTCTCTCTC
>JAXDDX010000314.1:15000-30000 GCA_034670405.1 Hoplostethus atlanticus | reverse complement strand
ACCCTCGCTCCTCCTCCTCATTCTGCCCACGATGGGTCTGACTCCCCCAAGACCTCCTCCTCCCCCAGCACCTCCCCCTTCATCCGAACAGGCTCCCTAAGAGTTCCCGCCTCCTCCAGATCCTCGGTTCTCCTCCCACGCTCCTCCTCTCTGCTACCCCCAGACCAGGACTCCCCCCTAAAGAGGTCTCAGAGCATCAGGGTGCCTCCTCGCTCCCCCCTCCACGACTCTCTGGCTCCCCCTAAAGGCCACAGGCGGAACAACAGCGGCAGCTTCTCCGACAAGTCGAGCCACTCCAAGGACTCAGGGCAAGGCCAGCAAGCCGAGCTGGAGGTAACAGGAGAAATCAGAGGCTAGATTCCGATATGAAGTATGGTCTGCCTATTCTTTGAAGGAGGAAGGATGTATTCCAATATGAAGAATAGACAGTCTTCCTAAACCAAACCCTCAAGCTTAGCTGGAGATGGCGTGGAAGGTTACATTCCAATATGAAGTTTGGATGCTGGTTCCTATTCTTCAGGGTAGAGAGGCTACATTCCAATAGCAACACTAAACAGTTTCCTAAGCGTCCATGCAAAGCTCTCAAACCTATCTGGAGATAAAGCACACGTTCCATTATGAAGCACAGTATGTACACTGTCTACTTTCTTAAAGAGTGTAGAGGCTGCATTCCAATATGAAAAATAGCCTGTCTCCTTGACGTTTATGCAAACCCCCTGAAGCCTAGCTGGAGATAGAGGGGGGGCCATTCCATCATGAAATATGCAAAGTGTCCTCTACATAGGAATGTAGAGGACACATTCCAACATGAAGAAGACAAAAATCAAGCCAACGTGGAGACGAAAGGGGCACCATTCCAATTTCAAGTATACACAGTTCCCTGTTCATGAAGATAGAGGGCTGCATGCTGTTGTGAATTGTGCAGAGATTCCTACTCTAGGAGGTGGCGAGTCCGCATTCCAACATGAGGTGTTCCCATAGTCTCCTCTCTAGAGGTGTACAGGTAACATTGCAAAACCGCACAACCTTCCTGTTGGAGTTAGAGGCCGTGTTCCAATATTTCTAAGCAAACTGCCTCCAACACGTTCCAACAGGAAGTACACAGTCTATCTCAAAGAGGTCTTATTCCAATATGTAGCACACATAGGTCTCCTATTTGTAGAGACTGAAAATGGGGCCTTGTTCCAATAAGATGTTTGTAAAGATTCCTGTCCTCAGGCGTTAAAAGCATTCCAATATTTTCAACAACACCTTTCCTTCAGAGCTTTGAGGCTGAACTATGTGTTCCTTTACCCAGAGACCCAAATGAACACTTTATTTTATTCACCAAAATACAATAATTATACATATTAATTTCTCCTTCACACTGATATCAGAGTTTAGAAAAACACACCAACGTTACGACTAAAAAAATAAAAAAAGATCTTTATCTTTGTCATGAATGATTAGTTATTATATTATGTTACAGAAAAATAAAAAAGGATTTCTGTAGCTTTCATATCATGAGGAGTTTTAACTTTTTAAATGGAGACAATCAGTCATTTCCATTAAACAACTATTTTAATAGAATAGAAATCACAGCTTGGTGTAATAAATGAAGGCTCGGGTCCAAACGGAGTCACTTCACTTTCAAGGGAAGGAGAGACGGATGGAAAAAAGTACTAAAGTAAAGTACTAAAGCTCAACGTGTATGAAGTGATCAGTGTTTATGTGGTAATTCATCTGACTTAAATCAACATTTGTGTTTTTTTGTTCTGAACTCAGATGTTTAGTTTCCTTGATGAAGAGGATTGATCGTAGTTATTCTACCTGGTGTAATCTTTGTACATTCGGCCTGATTTAAATAGAGATCGTGTTATTATTATTATTATTATTATTATTGTATTTAAAGTGAAAAAATCAACAGAGATTTTGTAGTTTTAACCACAGCGGTGAGTTTTGACGAGGGGAGATTTCCTGATTCAATGTTTGACTGGGAAACGTTTGTTGTGCCAAGAATATTTGTATGTTTATAAATATGTATTTATGTATCTAGTGTTTGTTTGATATCTAATCTATCTGGTAATCAATAAAGTGTTATTGCTCCAACGCAGACCGTTTTATTAACGTTCACAGTGACTTTAAAGTTACAACTGGTGAAAAGTTGAAGTTCAGCTGTTTATTTCTAAGTGTCTCACAACAAGGACACTGACAGTAGATCAGTCAGTTCTACAGAACAGTGTTAATAAAGACTAATATCAGCATGACGTTGTTGATTAGGGTTAAAATGATATTTCAGCCCAATATTTGTAATAGGCAAGTAAAGTTGGACCCAGATGCAGACACAAGGAGGCAGATGGTGTTTGAGTCCAATACTTTACTGGAGAGTAAACATGCAATACAGTCAACAACACTAGGCAAGGGTCAGGCAGAACAGAGATCAGGTAACCGGTAGACCAGGGGCCTGTTCCAAGAAGCGGGTTTAGTGAAAACTCTGAGTTTGTTAACCCTGAGATGAGGGAAACTCTGGGTTTTCCGTTCCAGAAAGAGAGCTAACTCAAACTCTGATTCAGTTACCATGGTAACTGACTCTGTGAACCTAACCTGCTGGCTGGCAGGTTTTCTTGAACAAACCCTGACTTTCTCCCTGTCTCCTCCCTCTGCTGAACCTGAAGCAGCTGTCGGACATGGCGTGTCCTTTCCTCGTAACCCGATCGATATTCAAGCGGAAGTAATTCACATAGCCTCACGTTGGGAGAGGATTTTGAGACCCCGATTAGATGTTCTATGTCCAGGATGGAAGAGCTGTCCGAGATATAATATGTCGTTTACACTTCACGGATTAAGCTACCACCACCCCGAGCAGTCAAATAAAGACACCTTTCATTTGGTCTTCTTTATTTCCTACAAATACAAAAGCAACAGTTAGTATTTTTATATTGTTCCAACAACACATTTCACCTGTGACCATGCACCCACCTCTAACTTATGTTCCAGTAATTACATTTCTAGATCTGCCTTTCTAATTTGTCACCCCAAGTACACCATTTGAAGTATGTCTGGCCCAGACAGCTCAGTTGGTAGAGCAGGAGACTCTCAGTCTCAGGGTTGTGGGTTCGATCCCCACATAGTGTTAACTATCACCTTTATAAATCGCTTTGGATTAAAGCGTCTGCTAAATGACTGTAATGTTTTTATATTTCATTTTCAGCTGCTGCCAAGTGCGCTTTCGCGCCCGTGGGATTGCACCTAAATGAAAAATATTTTTTTTCCAATACCATTCCACCACTTTCTCACATGTAGGTAATATTATAAGAAAGTGTGGTTAAATGTTAAATGAATACACTGCTGCATTCAAACGTACGCATTGACTCGGGCAGCGATTCTCTCCCACGCCAATTCCCTCTCCTTTACGACCCTTCTGCTTGCTGGTTGCCATGGTGAATCGTAGTATCGGACCTCCATTGATGATGGCTTTTTATTGTCGTCGCGCACGCGCTTAACTCAAGGTGAACATACTCAAAGTTGATTGAACTAACTCAAATCAGCCGTTCTGGAACCGAAAACTCAGACTTGGCCATCTCGGAATGAATCAACTCAGAGTGCAGGGTTAGACTCAGTTTGCTGAACCTGCTTCTTGGAACAGGACCCCAGGACGGTAACCGTGGTAACGCTTAGTAGGATATTAGACAATGTGCCAAACAAGAGTGGGAGCCAGACTGGTATATATACACTGCTAGGGACTGATGGGAAATGGAGTGCAGCTGGTGCAGGGAGGAGTGAGGTTGATGTGGAACAGGTGAGTAGTGGCAGAACACACTGGGAACCCTGGTGGACATGACAGGTATGACAGGACCTGAAACAAAACACAACACAGAACAGAGAGGAGACTAGAGGGACTGGGAAGAGGATGGAGAGAGAGGAAGAGGAAGTTGAGGCTGCAGGTGGGTCAGGAGGGATGACAGCCTTCCTCATGACAATATTGATCTTTTATTAAATATCAGATATCGACCAGTCATGTTGTCCACTTCCACTATGATGGAGGTTGATTTTCTTTACACATTTTCTTTATCCATTTAATTTTTCAATAATATTTTTTAATATTTATTTATTTCAATATTTTGTAAATGAATTGTTCATTAAAGTCAGTAATGTCTCCCAGAGTCTCTCTACCATTGAATAGGTGGGGTCTGCTGACACTAACAGTTTCATCAGTCTGGTTTCAGTGGAGAGTTTTAGTGTCCATGATGGTCTGAATGTTTCAGAGGCTTTTCACCCTGATGAGAAGAAACACTGAATCATTTCTGGTCATCAAAATGGTCAAATTTAAAGATATTGAATATCTGCACAAAATATTGTCTCTGTGCAGCTTCAATCCAAATGCTTTCTCACAATACTGTTACTGTAGGAAATAAGGGAGTTCACGTGCACACTCATATCACTGTTAATATGGAGTATAAAGAAATGTACATTTACAACACTGCAAACAGACATGGACACTCTCAGCACAGGGACAGGAAACCAGACAGGTAACCCATAGCTCCTCCCAGTACAGGTGACCAGTATAAAGGTAGGTTGATTATTAACTTGAGGACTTTGACCTTGTATTCTGCTTCCCTCTGAGCTGAAGTGACTCCACGAGGCTTCAGGTATGTCTGCTTCTTAAATTAAATGTTGTCTGTTCTAGTGATGCTTCTCCTGCAGATATTTTCAATTAAATTCACGAATCATTTTTAGAATAAAAGCTGGTCTGCTTACACACCGAAGGTTTCCTCTCAACCACAACTATTTATTTATTTATATGTATTTGCGGCTTATTACATTCAAATGTATATGAAATGTAATGATAGTTATTGATTATTAATAGTAATTTAATTATATAAAATCTTAGATATTTGTAATTAAAGGAATTGATCTTCACTTATTTTTAGTTTGAATTTTCCTCTCAACCACAACTATTTTTTAATTTGTGATTTGTGCCATTTTACACTCAAGAGTATATGAAACCTAATAATGATTACAAATTATTAATAATAATGTAATAATTAAAATTTTCAACAGCACTATCTTTCGACTGCCTTTTAGAGTTTCAGCAATCACCTTTGTAAGTCGTTTTGGATAAAAGCGTCTGCTAAATGGCTCTAATGTAAAGTGAAAGTAGTTTCAACACCATACTCGTTACACAGTGAGCAGCATGGATACAGTAGAACAATGTGTTATTGTTATTCAATATTATAACAGTGTAAGGTTTGAAACAGATCAATAAGACACGTTGGATTCTCATTCCAAGAGTAATTCAAATAAAATGTATTTATCATTGAACATGAACATGAAGGACGACCAGCAGGGGCGCTGTTGAGTAGATCCCTGGTTATCCAACATGGTGGTTGTAGATGTTAAAGGTGCACTGTTTGTTTTACCAGACAAACATAAAAACAGATTAACTGTGAAGAATAAAACACTACTCTTACAGTCAGCTGTTCTGCTTGCTGCCTACATCCATTTACTATTAATCTAAATAAACAGTTTAAGTCCATGAAAAAGCCAAAATTTGAAAAAAAGAAAAGAAAAATGATTCTTGGTTTAAAACTACAAAGACTCAAAACATTTTTCAGAGTAAAATCATTTGCATGCATCGTATTTAGGAGCATTACGTGAAGAAAAGTAAATAGTGTGAAAATGTTCAGTAAAAGTAAAAAAATAAATCTTATATGGAATGAAACCTTTTGCTTAGTTTTTATTTTGTGGTAGAGTTTATTAGTTTGGTATTTTTCCTTGAGGTTTGAACCTCAAACCATCCCTGGACTCAGTTTGAGTAATTATACTGTAATTATATTTTTTCTGTCCTGTTCAATAATAACTTCATTTTTGACTAATAAAGAGATATTTTTGATTCATGTATGTTGTATAAATACCAATACCACCTCAAAACAGATGTTTTTCTTCCATATGGTCTTGGTGTGAATCAACATTTACTGGTTTCTGTTTTCAGACCTCAAGGATGCTTCACCTGGAGGACAGACTGTCCCTTCTTTCTCTGCTCAGTGCCTTGGTCTTCCATCACACCGTTGTTGTTCTTCTACTAACACACTCTAGTAGAGGTAACTTAAACACACAACATCAGTAATGCCTTGGTGTGTTTAAAGGTTAAAGGTCATGTTTATAAATGGTGTTAAAGGATAAACCATCCACTTCTGAACCAGCAATACTTTAGTTGGCAATAGGAATAAAGGAAATTCAAAAGAACAGTTGACATTAAATACCTGGCCATTATGCTAAGAACATTCACTATGAGGAGTGCCAGTTTACACTACGGTAGTTTTCACACATTGTGCTACAGCAGGCAACATGAAAAAGGATATATACAAGATGCATCGAGGATTAAAGCTTAAGAACAAAAGGAATCTATCATCAAAGTTAAATAAAAGAGATAAGTGCACTTACATGATTCACAAGACGCACACAGGATTTAACAGGGATAACAATCTACAAAGTAGAGAACTGGCAGGGTTGAAGGTCAATTCACTAAGGCCGGGCTCAGACTACAGGAGAATTGGGCTGATTTATCCCCAATTCACCCCGGTAGGGGTCCCGTCCAATAATCTGGAAGGGACCTTGGTTGGTACCGATGTTCGGCACCGATTATCTGGTAATGTGAGGGGTTTACGTAGCCAATCTTAAAGGTCCCATATTATGAAAAACAGTTTATTCCTGGCGCTTATACATGTTCCACAGGAAATTACTTCCCTAAGCAGCTGAGAAAATGTGAAATCTGGAAGTCAACCCGTTTTTCTGTATTTTCCTTTTTCCCAAAACGGTGCCAAAGATAGGAGGAAAAACAGCCCGTTTCAGAAAATGGTTCCTTTGGACGTCATAAGGGGCAAATCCAGCCCCTCTCAGAGCATGCCCACGCCCAGTTGAACAACCAATCCCATTTACGTCGTTGCAAAATGCAGCTCACGGCAGTGCCGCAAGCCGTTGCTTATGGTGCATTCCATTGTACTCGGAAATCGATAATTCCGAGTCGGTATTCCTAACTTCCAATCTAAATGTGTTCCAGTGCATCTGCTCGGGAAAACATAATCGCCCGCAGCAAACTCATGTTTGTATGGTAAGTCTCAGAATGTTACAAGCATCTAAACTCAACATCAACTACTACAGCGCCATTAGTGAAGAGAATCGGCGCATATCACATTCGGACACCGTTTTTTCCGAGTACACTGGAATGCACCATTACTTTGCGACGACTGAAGCTAAAACAACATATCAGGAGATATATCAACTCTCCAGTTATTATTTTGTAGGATGCAGGCAGCAACATAGATCCCTGCACAGTCTCCCAACACGCGGAAAATGCCAGGACAGAGCGGATTAATTTTATTTTTAACGGCTACAGTTTTTTCTGTGTGATGATCAGTCCTCAGACTGCTTGAGCAACGGCAGGATTAGCATCTAAATTGAAGCTTAAAGATGGAGCAATTCATAAGGTACGTGACCCAGCTGCAAAATTGGAATCTGCAAGTGTCACCATGTTTTGATTTAATTTACCAAATTAGTCTGGTTAGTATATTCACTGCTGGTTAGCTAACGAGCTAGCGGGGCTAGCCACGGGCTTGTTGGGCGTGGAAGAAGAGAGAAAACTAAAGCTGGAGTCATTAAAAGTAAAGTAAAGTAAAAGTAAAGTTATTGGTTGGAGTCAGGACTCATCTTAAAGTTATTTGTTGGGACCAGTGTCTGTTTTATAAGTCTGTCGAACGTGTCAGGCTTGGTAAACTTTAGCCACCATTAGTACAATCGTGTTTGGTTGTTTGGCTGCGCTGTTTGGATGCAAATAGATTGCATCCAATAATATATTGGTTAACTGGCTCAACAAAATTGTCAATCCTAGCTTGTCTGCAAGTTGTATTCAATAAGCTTATGGACATGAGCCATAAACAGACCGGCTACAGCAGAGAGTGTCGCTCACACACCCACATACACAAACACAAGGCACGAAAGTACAATATTACACAGAATTGTTATCATTGAGAAACTAAGTGGAACCGCTCAGCTGCCTCTTCCCATTCTGGGTCAGACTCAAACATGTCCGGTCTCAGTGTTGGTTCTGGAGCGGCTGCATGGTAGCGCTCTGTTCTCCGCCTCCGCCAGGCGATGAGTGAGGCGTGAGGCGGCCAATCAGAGCAGTGCTCATTACATACAACCTCCACGCCCTCAAAACAGCCTGTTCTTTACAATGGAGAAAATGAGAGACTGAAACACACCACAGAAGCTGGTTTTAGGATTTTTTTTTATATAGACTTCACAAACGTCTTGTAAAGACCCCCAGGAACAGTTTAAATAGCCCAAAATGAGTAAAATACCCCCCCTTTAACATGAAACATGAACAACATGAAACTCCTTTTGAATCAGAATCTGTTGAAATGAAACAATAATGATGAAGTTATGACCACATATGATCCTGGAAAGTGTCACGTAGCTGAGAACAGTCCTATCTGAGCTATCAGTGTACATCCAGAGAGAGAGAGAGAGAGAGAGAGAGAGAGAGAGAGAGAGAGAGACAGAGAGAGAGAGAGAGAGAGAGAGAGACAGGTCTCACCTCACTCATCTCAGCTTCTTGTGTTGTGGCTGTAGAGCATCATAAGTCTCAACCTTTTGAGTGCAGCAACTAGTGGATGGATGCAGCAGTGCAATGAAATGCTGAAATAAAACCAGAAACCAAATGCTGTCGAGTTTATGATCCATCTGTTAATAAAGTCATAAAGTGTCAGAGTGTCTTCTGGACTTTGACTCTGAAGTCGTGCACTCTTCTGTCAAGGTAAGCCAACATGAAACTCCTTCTGAATCAGAATCTGTTGAAATGAAACAATAATGGTGATAATAATGATGAAGTTATGACCACATATGATCCTGGAAAGTGTCTCGTAGCTGAGAACAGTCCTATCTGAGCTATCAGTGTACATCCAGTCACTATCTGACCAAGTGAACGTGAACAGAAAGCTTCACAGGTGGCTAGTAACACCTCTGATCTACTTTCAGCCATCGATCGTTTTATACAATTATACTCATTTGTGATATCGTTGAGTATTGTTAGATCAATATAACCACTCAGGATCCTATAAGCATGGAATACAAGTTTTTCAGTGTATGTCATGTTTTACGCTACAGAAGACCTTGATCAAATTCCTCCTTTGACTCCGTCTGGCTGCTGAGCGACTCATTGATCCCCTCTGACATCAGAGTGTTTAATGCTGGGTTCTTAACCGGGTCGCGACCAGGAAGTATTTTTTTGGTCAAAATGTATGTTTTTCCTGTGTGTGTACAGACTTTGGAAACAAATGTCCTCTAAGGGGGACAATAGCTATCTACCTATCTACCTATCTCTATTGTAATAGCACACAACAATATTTCATGCCCACACCCACATGTGTGTGTTGGCCCGTTAACTCCGCCCTCCTGCCTTGTCTCTGTCTGTCTGCTACAGATGGCTGTGGTGTTTTGCATTATGTTATGTATTATGTGGGTGTCGTGAAATATTTTAACCCTAAAAAGGGGGTCGCACTTGCAAAAAGGTTAAGAACCCCTGGTTTAATGTAATGAAATGATGCAGACAATAAAGTTTTATTTGAATTGAAACTGACTGCAGTGTTCTGTCTCAGCAGCCTGGTTCAGGAAGATGAAGTGGACTCTGTGTCTGGTTCTCATCCACAGCCTTCCAGTGACCACAGGTAAACTGGGCCAGTGAGCTTCATCTACTGTCAGTCACACTGGCTAGCCATGACTGGAAGTGATGTCACCGGTCTGTTGACGCCATATTGACTCTCCAAACAAGGATGAACTAAAACACATGCAACAAAACCAGATTAAAACCATTCAGATTGAGCACCGTCCTGTTGTCATGACGATAAAGTCTGCTGTGGTTTCCAGTTGAAGTCGTTAATGTTTGAAAATTAATTAAATTTAATAAAGAATTAAAGGTAGTTGATTAATAAAAATACAAATACAAATAAAAATAAAATAAAAACAATTATTATTAATAATAGTAATAATAACAATAATATAATAATAATAATAATAATAATAACTATATAATATAATGATATGGCAATACAACTACTACTACTAATAATAATAATAATAACAATATAATATAATAATGATATAGCAATACTACTACTACTACTAATAATAATAATAACAATAATAATAATAATAATAATAATAACTTTGAGCACCTTTAAAGTACCCAAGGTTCTTAACAACGAGGAGAGAGAGAGAACAAATAAATCCTATAGGTTTTAGGTTATAGGTTATATTTATTTTGATGATGTCCATTATAACTCTGCTCCTGTTATTTCTTTGTTTTCATATTTTTCCTTCCAGGGCAGTCTCAGCTGATTGGCTCACCTCAACCAATAGTAGCAGTAGCTGGTGATGATGTCATTCTACCGTGTCGCCTTGAACCTCCCATCAGTGCTGTTACCCTGACAGTGGAGTGGACCAGACCTGACCTGGACTCAGAGTACATCTACGTCCAACAAACTGGCTGTCTAAAGGTTCAGAAGCACCGGACAGGATTGTTCTTGGATCAGCTGAGCAACGGCAACGTCTCCCTGAAACTCTTCAGAGTCAAACCCTCTGATGAAGGGAAATACAGATGCTTCATTCCCTCACTGAGGAGTGAATCTATGGTCCAGCTCACTGTTGGTACGTCAGACGATGTTGAAAGACTTGTAGTGCAGCAGCTTTACTGGACCAGCTTTAAAAGATCCCACGTTACTCAGTTTTCAGTTTTCATGTACTGTGGTTCAGGATCAGAATTATGTTCTTCATGATGTCTTGCAGATAAATGGAGTTCAGTTAAATGTTGAGTTGAATGAGTTACAGAGATGAGTTAGACAAAGGTTTCTCTTTTCATGATGGTGGGGTTTGGAGCTGCTGAACGGACATTTTCCTCAGACATGTACAGGTTTCTTTCTTGCTTGCTGCTGTTTTGTATTTCGGCGAGTTGCCATGAACTCAGAGAACTATGTTTTATAGAACACTACTGAAACCATTGTTTGATATTCCTCCTCTTCCTCATCTTTAGGTGCTGCCTCCTCACCTGTCATCACCAAAAGTATCAAAGACAGCAGAGTGGTTTTAGGGTGTGAATCTAAAGGCTGGTATCCAGAACCTGAGGTGTTTTGGCTGGACGGTGAGGGAAACATCCTCTCTGCTGGACCTCCAGAGACAGTCAGAGGTCCTGATGGCCTCTATACTGTCAACAGCACAGTGACTGTGGAGAAGACCGACACCAACAGGTTCACCTGTAGAGTTCAACAGCAGAAGATCAACCAAACCAGGGAGACAGAGATTCACATTCCAGGTAAAAATGTTTTCTAGATTTATGATGTGGACACTTTGTCAGCTTTAGTCAGCTGAGGTCCAGTTTCATATCAATGCCATGTTGTTCTGTGTTTTATCATTTCAGATGGTGTCTTCATGGTCCCGTCTAGTTATTCTGCTGTTTATATCATCATTGGCTTGGCTGGTGGCTTCATCTGTATTTTAGCAGTTATCTTTGTTGTGAGGAAACGGAGACGTAACAAAACCAGTAAGTCACAAATTCATTTTTCTCCTTTCTTAACGTCAAGTTACTGTCACAGCTTTTTGATGGTTAAAGTGATATGAAGGATTTCACTACAAAGTATGCTTTTCAACATGTTCAATATTAAAAATATTTGTGATTATATTATGAATAAATATATCATATTTTGCTGTTATCCCATCAGTCAATTGGTCAGAAAAGGTGTCACTTCCTTCAAATGTTTTATGTCTCATTTTGTACTGAAACACTTCATATGCTGTAATATGTTCAGACAGGTAAATGTCTTCTAGACTGTCATTGGAATGTAAAATGTTTTTAGCTTCACCATCACATTTCTGTTCTGCTTCTACTGCTGAGTCTTCAGTTTGACACGTTTCTACAAAATGCAAAACTGTCAGGATTGCGGTTCAGTTTGACCCAAGATGCAGACCACGACTAGGGAGTATGAGAAAAGAGGATTTATTTGAGGGAGCAGGTGATGGGAGGTGCAGTGGCTGGGCTGGATGGAACTGGGGCAGCAGAGGAGGGAGGAGCAGGGGGAGCAGACAGGAGCAGGCAGATGAGGGAGGAGCAGGGGGAGGAGACAGATGAGGGAGGAACAGGGGGAGCAGACAGGAGCAGGCAGATGAGGCAGGAGCAGGGGAGGAGACAGGAGCAGGCAGATGAGGCAGGAGCAGGGGAGGAGACAGGAGCAGGCAGATGAGGCAGGAGCAGGGGAGGAGACAGGAGCAGGCAGGTGAGGCAGGAGCAGGGGAGGAGACAGGAGCAGGCAGATGAGGCAGGAGCAGGGGAGCAAACAGGAGCAGGCAGATGAGGGAGGAGCAGGGGAGCAAACAGGAGCAGGCAGATGAGGGAGGAACAGGGGAGACCGGCAGGCTGGTGGGTTTCGGAGGGGAGACACGAGGAAGGAGGCACACAAGGGAGATAAACTCTGATAATGATCAAGAGCGGCCGAGAGAGCGACTACCACTGTAGTTGGTGGAACAATCTGGCGAAGAGTGGTTGAAGAGCCGGGGTTTAAGTACTGCAGGGTTGATGTCTTGATAGAAGGCAGGTGTGGAGGAGAGGCAGGGCCGGGGCCACACACACACACACACACACACACACACACACACACACACACACACACACACACACAGAGACAGACAGGGGAGGTAAAAACATAGGGAAACCCTGGGGTCGGGGCTGGGGCCGTGACAAAAACTTTATTAACACAGCAGGTTTGAACATCAACTTAAACTGTTTCCTGTCTCTTTATGTACACAGAGACTAAGATGGACCATGATGAAGAAAGAGAACAGAGAAAACAGAAGAAGAACAAATCTATAAGTAACAACAGAGAACTTCAGTTTCTGATGGAAGGAGAAAGAGACAGAGAGCAGCTCATGGCAGAAAGAGAGAAGATGAAGGATCTGGACGAGGAAAAGGCAAAACTTGAGGAAGAACTACAGAAGAAAGAGAACGAACAGAAACAAACAGAACAGATTGTTGCTCGGTTGGAGGAAGAGAAGAGAGAAGTGGAGAACCAGAGAGAGAAACTCAAAGGTCAACTGGAGGAGGTAGAGAGAGAGAGAGATGAGAACGACAAGAAGATTCAGTCAGTAAATTGGGAAATAAGAGAGATGGAGGGAGAAATACACAAAGACACATCAGAGAAAAAGAAAGAGAAAATGCTTCTATTAGAGAAGAAGAAGAATCTGGAGAAGAAAAAGGAAGAACTTGATGAACAGATACAGAAGACAGAGGAAGATCTGAAGAGTAGAGAGAGAGAGATCACTAGAATGATAGAATGGAAGAGGAGAGAAGAGAACCAGAAGGAGGAAATCAATGTGAAACTGGAGGAGAGAAAGAAACAGAGGGATGAGATTCAGAGGAAGATTCAGTCAGAACAACAGCAGAAAGATGAGATCATTGAAGGAAGAGTTGACAATAATCAAAGACAGAAGAAAGAGGAGGAGGAAGTCAGAAAGCAAAAGGAGAGAGAGAAGGAGGAAAAGAGAAACATAACATGATCATATGTGATCTTAACTTCTACAGAACTGATCAACATCAACACTTCTATTAAATCCTTCAGATCCCTTCAGGTGTTTTCATCTCATCAGGATCTGATATTATTGATAAAGATGGATCCTCATCAGGATCTGATATCATTGATAAAGATGGATCCTCATCAGGACTAATTCAAGAGGAAGGTTTGTTTCTCTGGTCCTTCTAGTTACTCAGCCTGTTGTGAGAAGTTAATACTGTAGTTACTGTATATTTTTGTATTTTCAGATTGATGCTTAATATTGTCTGTATTGAATGTATTGTAGCGTCCCAGGACTTCCCAGCATGCTTTGAGAGACAGTTAATTAACCATTATCTGTTGTTTTTCTTGTTGTTCACGGTTGGCTGTTAGGGGTGTTTCACCAGAGGTGGTTGTTTGTGGGGAGTTAATTGTTTGTGTTGATTTACTTTAGTTGGAAAAGTTATTAGTTGGTAATAGTAGAAACCACAAGTGGTTCATAGTGAAAGAACTGAGCTTTAACTGAACTTTAATATTGAATTTTAACGATACTTTTACTTCAGCATTATTCCTTTTTGAGAATTCCCATAAGACTCTATTGCTGTTTATCTTGTTTACAATGTGACATCAGGTGGAGTATTATTGTGTTTTGTATAAATAAACTACATTTTTTCTTAATTGATCAATAAACTTTCAGTCTTTATGTCTGAAACCTGCGTTGTCTGTCCTGAAATCGTTTCCTCAGACAGATTTGACCCAGAAAACAAGCAGCCATCCTGGAACTGTAAGTCCTGTTTCAACTGGCTCAACAGGAGACAAACGCCAACGGAGAGAACAAGTGATTCATTTAACAGAAACTCACCACACAAGAAATCAGGACGGGGTGAGGAGTCAGGGGGTCAGGGGTGGAGGTGAGGGGATGCATGGGAGGTGTAACGAAGAGGACGGGAGACAGACAGAGAGACAGACAGACAGACAGACAGACAGAGAGACAGACAGACAGACAGACAGACACTCATCTACCAGGCACCGTGGGGGCATAATAAAAAGGTAAGATAAGAGGAGCTGTTTAGTGCTGCTGGTTGCCAAACTCGACTTCCACCATCTTTATTGATTGGTTAACAAACTAGCAACTTGTATCTCTGAGAGAGAAGCTACTAACTCCATCCTGTCTGACTGCCTGTCTCACCAGAGAGAGAGAGACAGGTCTCACCTCACTCATCTCAGCTTCTTGTGTTGTGGCTGTAGAGCATCAGAAGTCTCAACCTTTTGAGTGCAGCAACTAGTGGATGGATGCAGCAGTGCAATGAAATGCTGAAATAAAACCAGAAACCAAATGCTGTCGAGTTTATGATCCATCTGTTAATAAAGTCATAAAGTGTCAGAGTGTCTTCTGGACTTTGACTCTGAAGTCGTGCACTCTTCCGTC
>JAXDDX010000314.1:0-10000 GCA_034670405.1 Hoplostethus atlanticus | reverse complement strand
GTCTGCTTTGACTGACCTGCTGGGCGTCTCAGCACAGGGGGCTCTGGTCCGCTCGCGTTTTCTGAACGCTACTCAAATGGATGCCCCTTCTCACTTTTTCTTTAGTCTAGAGCGCAAGAATGGGCAGAGAAAGATCATCCATTCACTACGTACGGACACTGGCTTGCTTCTCTCGGAGTCATCTGAGATTCGTAAGTACGCAATGTGTTTCTATGGTGACCTCTACAAGAGCGAACATGAAGAGCATGCAGAGGTAGCGCAGGCCTTCTTTGAGGGTCTTCCGAGGGTCAGTGAGGCCTCTAATGCAGAGTTGGAGGCTCAGCTGTCCCTTGAGGAACTGCATGCTGCCCTGCAGAGCATGGAGAGTGGAAAGGCACCAGGTATGGATGGTCTACCAGTAGACTTTTATAAGTCTTTCTGGACAGTGGTCTGCGACGACCTACTGGCGGTTCTGAGAGATTGTCTAGAGACAGGGCGGTTGCCACTGAGTTGCAGGAGGGCTGTCCTCACCCTCCTGCCTAAGAAAGGTGACCTGCAGGACATTAAGAACTGGCGGCCAGTGTCTCTGCTCTGCACCGACTATAAGATATTCTCTAAGGTGTTAGCCACTAGACTGAGAGAAGTGATGAAGGAGGTTATCCATGTTGACCAGACCTACTGTGTGCCTGGCAGGTTGATCACTGACAACGTTTCTCTAATTCGGGATGTTTTGGACGTCTCTAGTTCATTGGGTATTGAAACTGGTCTGATTTCTATAGATCAGGAAAAGGCTTTTGACCGGGTTGAACACCAGTATCTGTGGCAAGCCTTAGAGGCTTTTGGTTTCAGCCCTGGTTTCATAGCTAAGATCCAGGTTCTGTACAGTGACATTGAGAGTGTACTTAAGGTCAACGGTGGTTTAAGTGCTCCTTTTAAAGTCCACAGGGGAATTCGACAGGGTTGCTCAATATCCGGCATGCTATACTCCATAGCTATTGAACCTCTGCTGCATAAGCTGAGGGTGGAGCTGTCAGGAGTGAGCTTGCCTGGCTGCACAGTGAAACTCTCTGCCTATGCTGATGACGTTATTGTCATGGTTAGGGAACAGAGAGACATAGACGTGCTAGTGAAAAATGTAAAAAGCTTTGGCCTAATATCATCAGCAAGGGTTAACTGGAGAAAAAGTGAGGCTACAATGGTTGGAGAAGGGCTCAGTGGCAAGCTCAATCTACCTGGAGGACTGATTTGGAAAAGGGGAGGTTTGAAATACTTGGGGGTGTTTGTGGGGAATCAGTCCTTCATAGACAAGAACTGGGAAAATGTGTTAGAAAGGGTTGAGGGAAGGCTCAAAAAATGGGCATGGATCTGGCCTAAGATGTCCTACAGAGGCCGGATGCTCATAATCAACAACCTGGTCTCCTCTACTCTGTGGCATCGGTTGGCCTGTGTGGACCCTCCAACTAACCTGCTGGCAAGGGTTCAGGCCGTGCTGGTAGACTTCTTCTGGGACAAGCTGCATTGGGTCCCACAGAGCATGCTGTACCTACCGAAGGAGGAAGGAGGCCAAGGACTCGTCCACCTGGCCAGCAGGGGTGCAGCCTTCCGCCTCCAGTTCATACAGAGACTACTTACAGGACCAAAGGACTTAGTGTGGAGACCAGTGGCCAGTGCAATACTGCAACGGTTTGGGGGACTGGGTCTGACTTTGTCTTTGTTTTTAATGGACAGCAAACGTTTTAACCTCACTGGATTACCTGTTTTTTATCGTGGCCTTTTTAGAGTGTGGGGCATGGTGAAGAAGGACCGAGTGGATGGTGCCATTTCACTGAACTGGCTTTTGAAAGAACCAGTGGTGTTTGGAGATCGCTTGGTCACATCCGGTGGTGGAGGCCCCACAGCTCTGAGACTTTTGTGCAGGGCTAAGGTCGTCACGCTGGGACGTGTGGTGGACCTGGCTGGGCCTAACCTGGACAACGCAGCAGCCTTAGCGGATCTCCTGGGAGTGAGATCCACACGTCTGGTGAGTCAGCTGCTTGGAGGGTGGAAGCGTCAGCTGACGGAAAGGGAATGTTCTCTTTTAATGGCATACTGCAATGGTTTTAAATGTCCGGTAAACAGTGATCCATTTCCCAGTTTAAGAATTTTACCAGATTTTAACAATTGCACAGGTCCTCTTTTAAAAACGTGTATTTTAGGCAACACAGTTTTAGAGGATTTTAAAGGAAAAGGTATGTACCATATGTTTGTGAAACTGCTAAACAGGACCAAACTGAATGGTAGGACTGACACACCCTGGAGAGCCCATTTTAACTTGCAGGATGTTGAGAGGCCAGAGTGGAGGCTTTTATACAAACCACCGTTGACCAAAAGAGCTGGTGATCTGCAATGGAGGGTCCTACACGGTATAGTAGCCGTCAATGCTTTTATTTCTGTTTTAAACCCCAATGTGAACGATGCCTGTCCTTTTTGCACACTCAGGGAAACAGTGTTTCACTGTTTTACAGAATGTTTTAGACTGGCACCCCTGTTCCTTCTTTTAGAGAAACTGTTCAAGCGGATGGGGGAGGCTTTTACTAAACAGACGTTTATCCTGGGTTTTAAATACAGCAAACATTTTAGGTATAAGTGTCAAATTCTGAACCTCATTGCAGGACAAGCAAAAATGGCAATTTACGTGAGCCGGAAAAAGAAAGTGGAAGAAGCTGTAGATATGGAGGCAGATTTGCTGTTTTTAAGGATGCTGAAGGCCAGAATCAAGGTCGACTTCTTCTACTACCTGTCTATGAAAGACATTGACAAATCCAGGATCACCTGGTGCTATGGAGGAGTGTTGTGTTCAGCTGAGGAGGGGCAGCTCATCTATGGTGCTGACATGAGGTCAACCAAATATCTGTTGATTTATTTGCTGGTTTAGGTTTTGTTGTGGTGTTTATATATGTTGTGTACAGTGATAATCAAATGTATGTTTGTATTTTGATAATTTGACAACCTGACCCAAATAAAGGGATGTTAAAAATCAAATCTCTCTCTCTCTCTCTCTCTCTCTCTGTGTGTGTGTGTGTGTGTGTGTGTGTGTGTGTGTGTGTGTGTGTGTGTGTGTGCAGGGCGCCACGTCGTCCCTGTGCTCGGTGCGTCGCAGCAGACAGGAGCTGCGGCGGGAAGCCAGCGACCTGATGGACTTCTTCTGCGAGGACAGACAGACGTTCAGGCTGGACGACTGCTTCAGCGTCCTGCACCACTTCTGCATCCGCTTCAACACCGCTGTGAAGGTGCACACAGGCAGGCAGACAGAGAAGATTGAAGGAGAGATGGAGGGAGAGGGAAGAGGAGATAAAGAAGGAAAGATAATTGTGGTGTTTTTTTCAGCAGAGACATTTTTAGGGAATACTGGTAATAGTATCATGCATCATGACTGCCGCCTCAGCGATATTCGCGGAGACGACATTGTGATCACAGATTTGGAAGAAGAGGGAGTCGGCAGATCGCAAATCGCGGAGGCGCAGAAGAATTCCAGCTTTGGGAATACCGAACGGTCTGAGGAGGGAACGTCGGAGTCCCACTCTTCCTCCGCCATCACCCCATCGCCGAGAGAGGAAGAGGAGGGAAAAGACGAGAAGGTGTTGGTATGGTGTGTGACAGGTGTGTGTGAGAGAGAGGACGTACACACAGACGACGATGACATCACACACACACTCCCTAACACCCAGGAAGGAAACAACAACGCTTCCTGTATCTCAGCCAATCACATGCCTTCAGAAGCTCATCAGCAGCCAGTGCCTGTATGCATCAACAGCCAACCGGTGCCTGTTTCCCACGGTGACCCATCACTTCCTGCCTCTTCCACCAATCGACCATCAGCAGAGCCTGCCTCAGCCAATGAAATGCCTGCACTCAACCCTGACGCTGAACCACCAACCAATCAAGAGACAGAACCAGACTCCACCAATGAAAAGAGAGGATTAGAGACCTTCCCTGAACAATCAAGAGATGAAAAGAGCGAAGGTGAGACGACTCCCCTTCAGACAACCAATGAAAAGGCAGAATTGGATTCCTCCTCCAATAAAAATCAAGAATCGGCGACCTCTTCCAAACCATCCACCAAGACCCTTCCCTCTAAAGCTCGACCCGTCGGCATCAAAATCTCAACCACAACCTCCAGGCGCCGTCTGACCAGCACAGAGAACCAGGGCATGAGGAGGGTCGTCCCGATCACCAAGCCCAGCCGAAGTGCTCCATCCCTGGGCAGACGTCCGGAGAAGCCCCCTGGCCACCACCAGGGGACCTCCAGCGCACCACCCACTAGTCTGACCATCTCTAACCCCAGCAACGCCTCTCTCCGACGGGGAGAGAGGCCCTCCACCGCCCCTTCCTCTCGGCGCTCCAGCATCCACAAGCTGGACCCCAAGGAATCCAAGGACCAGAAGGACCAGAAGGACCAGAAGGTTTCAGGCGTCCAGGGATCTGCCAGAGATCAAATCCAGGCCTTGCAGAGAAGGCCGTCCCTCCGGAAGCCCACGCCGAAGCCGAAACCCCCGCCGGAGGAGAAGATGTGTCGCTCCACGCTGAGGGCACTTGCTCAGGCTGGGGAGGGAGGGGGAGGAGGAGGAGGAGGAGGAGGAGGAGGAGGAAGAACTGGGAGTGTCAGTGCCCCCCCAACACCCTCGCACAAAGTCGCCATCCCGACATCATCAACACTTCCTGGTTTCGCCAGAAACACCGCCTCTTCCTCTTTCAGACGGACACACACCACCCTCGCTCCTCCTCCTCATTCTGCCCACGATGGGTCTGACTCCCCCAAGACCTCCTCCTCCCCCAACACCTCCCCTTTCATCCGAACAGGCTCCCTAAGAGTTCCCGCCTCCTCCAGATCCTCGGTTCTCCTCCCACGCTCCTCCTCTCTGCTACCCCCAGACCAGGACTCCCCCCTAAAGAGGTCCCAGAGCATCAGGGTGCCTCCTCGCTCCCCCCTCCACGACTCTCTGGCTCCCCGTAAAGGTCACAGGCGGAACAACAGCGGCAGCTTCTCCGACAAGTCGAGCCACTCCAAGGACTCAGGCAAGGCCAGCAAGCCGAGCTGGAGGTAACAGGAGAAATCAGAGGCTAGATTCCGATATGAAGTATGGTCTGCCTATTCTTTGAAGGAGGAAGGATGTATTCCAATATGAAGAATAGACAGTCTTCCTAAACCAAACCCTCAAGCTTAGCTGGAGATGGAGTGGAAGGTTACATTCCAATATGAAGTTTGGATGCTGGTTCCTATTCTTCAGGGTAGAGAGGCTACATTCCAATAGCAACACTAAACAGTTTCCTAAGCGTCCATGCAAAGCTCTCAAACCTATCTGGAGATAAAGCACACGTTCCATTATGAAGCACAGTATGTACACTGTCTACTTTCTTAAAGAGTGTAGAGGCTGCATTCCAATATGAAAAATAGCCTGTCTCCTTGACGTTTATGCAAACCCCCTGAAGCCTAGCTGGAGATAGAGGGGGGGCCATTCCATCATGAAATATGCAAAGTGTCCTCTACATAGGAGTGTAGAGGACACATTCCAACATGAAGAAGACAAAAATCAAGCCAACGTGGAGACGAAAGGGGCACCATTCCAATTTCAAGTATACACAGTTCCCTATTCATGAAGATAGAGGGCTGCATGCTGTTGTGAATTGTGCAGAGATTCCTACTCTAGGAGGTGGTGAGGCTGCATTCCAACATGAGGTGTTCCCAAAGCCTCCTCTCTAGAGGTGTACAGGTAACATTGCAAAACGAAGCACGCACAACCTTCCTGTTGGAGTTAGAGGCCGTGTTCCAATATTTCTAAGCAAACTGCCTCCAACACGTTCCAACAGGAAGTACACAGTCTATCTCAAAGAGGTCTTATTCCAATATGTAGCACACATAGGTCTCCTATTTGTAGAGACTGAAAATGGGGCCTTGTTCCAATAAAATGTTTGTAAAGATTCCTGTCCTCAGGCGTTAAAAGCATTCCAATATTTTCAACAACACCTTTCCTTCAGAGCTTTGAGGCTGAACTATGTGTTCCTTTACCCAGAGACCCAAATGAACACTTTATTATTTTATTCACCAAAATACAATAATTATACATATTAATTTCTCCTTCACACTGATATCAGAGTTTAGAAAAACACACCAACGTTACGACTAAAAAAATAAAAAAGATCTTTATCTTTGTCATGAATGATTAGTTATTATATTATGTTACAGAAAAATAAAAAAGGATTTCTGTAGCTTTCATATCATGAGGAGTTTTAACTTTTGATAAATGGAGACAATCAGTCATTTCCATTCATTCCAGTCATTTCTATTTTAATAGAATAGAAATCACAGCTTGGTGTAATAAATGAAGGCTCGGGTCCAAACTGAGTCACTTCACTTTCAAGGGAAGGAGAGACGGATGGAAAAAAAGTACTAAAGCTCAACGTGTATGAAGTGATCAGTGTTTATGTGGTAATTCATCTGACTTAAATCAACATTTGTGTTTTTTTGTTCTGAACTCAGAATGAAAACTCACAGATGTTTAGTTTCCTCTTGATGAAGAGGATTGATCGTAGTTATTCTACCTGGTGTAATCTTTGTACATTCAGCCTGATTTAAATAGAAATTGTGTTATTATTATTATTATTATTATTGTATTTAAAGTGAAAAATCAACAGAGATTTTGTAGTTTTAACCACAGCGGTGAGTTTTGACGAGGGGAGATTTCCTGATTCAATGTTTGACTGGGAAACGTTTGTTGTGCCAAGAATATTTGTATGTTTATAAATATGTATTTATGTATCTAGTGTTTGTTTGATATCTAATCTATCAGGGGCCTGTTCCAAGAAGCGGGTTTAGTGAAACCTCTGAGTTTGTTAACCCTGAGATGAGGGAAACTCTGGGTTTTCCGTTCCAGAAAGAGAGGTAACTCAAACTCTGATTCAGTTACCATGGTAACTGACTCTGTGAACCTAACCTGCTGGCTGGCAGGTTTTCTTGAACAAACCCTGACTTTCTCCCTGTCTCCTCCCTCTGCTGAACCTGAAGCAGCTGTCGGACATGGCGTGTCCTTTCCTCGTAACCCGATCGATATTCAAGTGGAAGTAATTCGCATAGCCTCACGTCGGGAGAGGATTTTGAGACCCCGATTAGATGTTCTATGTCCAGGATGGAAGAGCTGTCCGAGATATAATATGCCGTTTACACTTCACGGATTAAGCTACCACCACCCCGAGCAGTCAAATAAAGACACCTTTCATTTGGTCTTCTTTATTTCCTACAAATACAAAAGCAACAGTTAGTATTTTTATATTGTTCCAACAACACATTTCACCTGTGACCATGCACCCACCTCTAACTTATGTTCCAGTAATTAAATTTCTAGATCTGCATTTCTAATTTGCCGCCCCAAGTACACCATTTGAAATATGTCTGGCCCAGACAGCTCAGTTGGTAGAGCATGAGACTCTCAGTCTCAGGGTTGTGGGTTCGATCCTCACATAGTGTTAACTATCACCTTTGTAAGTCGCTTTGGATAAAAGCCTCTGCTAAATGACTCTAATGTTTTTATATTTCATTTTCAGCTGCTGCCAAGTGCGCTTTGCGCCCGTGGGATTGCACCTAAATGAAAATATTTTTTTTCCAATACCATTCCACCACTTTCTCACATGTAGGTAATATTATAAGAAAGTGTGGTTAAATGTTAAATGAATACACTGCTGCATTCAAACGTACGCATTGACTCGGGCAGCGATTCTCTCCCACGCCAATTCCCTCTCCTTTACGACCCTTCTGCTTGCTGGTTGCCATGGTGAATCGTAGTATCGGACCTCCATTGATGATGGCTTTTTATTGTCGTCGCGCACGCGCTTAACTCAAGGTGAACATACTCAAAATTGATTGAACTAACTCAAATCAGCCGTTCTGGAACCGAAAACTCAGACTTGGCCATCTCAGAATGGATCAACTCAGAGTGCAGGGTTAGACTCAGAGTTTGCTGAACCTGCTTCTTGGAACAGGCCCCCAGGACGGTAACCGTGGTAACGCTTAGTAGGATATTAGACAATCTGCCAAACAAGAGTGGGAGCCAGACTGGTATATATACACTGCTAGGGACTAATGGGAAATGGAGTGCAGCTGGTGCAGGGAGGAGTGAGGTTGATGTGGAACAGGTGAGTAGTGGCAGAACACACTGGGAACCCTGGTGGACATGACAGGTATGACAGGACCTGAAACAAAACACAACCCAGAACAGAGAGGAGACTAGAGGGACTGGGAAGAGGATGGAGAGAGAGGAAGAGGAAGTTGAGGCTGCAGGTGAGTCAGGAGGGATGACAGCCTTCCTCATGACAATATTGATCTTTTATTAAATATCAGATATCGACCAGTCATGTTGTCCACTTCCAATATGATGGAGGTTGATTTTCTTTATCCATTTTCTTTATCCATTTAATTTTTCAATAATATTTTTTAATATTTATTTATTTCAATATTTTGTAAATGAATTGTTCATTAAAGTCAGTAATGTCTCCCAGAGTCTCTCTACCATTGAATAGGTGGGGTCTGCTGATACTAACAGTTTCATCAGTCTGGTTTCAGTGGAGAGTTTTAGTGTCCATGATGGTCTGAATGTTTCAGAGGCTTTTCACCCTGATGAGAAGAAACACTGAATCATTTCTGGTCATGAAAATGGTCAAATTTAAAGATATTGAATATCTGCACAAAATATTGTCTCTGTGCAGCTTCAATCCAAATGCTTTCTCACAATACTGTTACTGTAGGAAATAAGGGAGTTCACGTGCACAATCACAGCACTGTAATATGGAGTATAAAGAAATGTACATTTACAACACTGCAAACAGACATGCACACTCTCAGCACAGGGACAGGAAACCAGACAGGTAACCCATAGCTCCTCCCAGTACAGGTGACCAGTATAAAGGTAGGTTGATTATTAACTTCAGGACTTTGACCTTGTATTCTGCTTCCCTCTGAGCTGAAGTGACTCCACGAGGCTTCAGGTATGTCTGCTTCTTAAATTAAATGTTGTCTGTTCTAGTGTTGCTTCTCCTGCAGATATTTTCAATTAAATTCACGAATCATTTTTAGAATAAAAGCTGGTCTGCTTACACCGAAGGTTTCCTCTCAACCACAACTATTTATTTATTTATATGTATTTGCGACTTATTACATTCAAATGTATATGAAATGTAATGATAGTTTTGATTATTAATAGTAATTGAATTATATAAAATCTTAGATATTTGTAATTAAAGGAATTGATCTTCACTTATTTTTAGTTTGAATTTTCCTCTCAACCACAACTATTTTTTAATTTGTGATTTGTGCCATTTTACACTCGAGTATATGAAACCTAATAATGATTACAAATTATTAATAATAATGTAATAATTAAAATTTTCAACAGCACTATCTTTCGACTGCCTTTTAGAGTTTCAGCAATCACCTTTGTAAGTCGTTTTGGATAAAAGCGTCTGCTAAATGACTGTAATGTAAAGTGAAAGTAGTTTCAACACCATAATCGTTACACAGTGAGCAGCATGGATACAGTAGAACAATGTGTTATTGTTACTCAATATTATAACAGTGTAAGGTTTGAAACAGATCAATAAGACACGTTGGATTCTCATTCCAAGAGTAATTCAAATAAAATGTATTTATCATTGAACATGAACATGAAGGACGACCAGCAGGGGCGCTGTTGAGTAGATCCCTGGTTATCCAACATGGTGGTTGTAGATGTTAAAGCTGCACTGTTTGTTTTACCAGACAATCATAAAAACAGATGAACTGTGAAGAATAAAACACTACTCTTACAGTCAGCTGTTCTGCTTGCTGCTACATCCATTTACTATAAATCTGATTCAAGAGTTTAATTCCATGAAAAAAACAAAATTTGAAAAAAAGAAAAGAAAAATGATTCTTGGTTTAAAACTACAAAGACTCAAAACATTTTTCATTGCATGCTGTAAACATTCTAGAATTTGCAAAAATATCTATACTGTA
>JAXDDX010000313.1:182500-234821 GCA_034670405.1 Hoplostethus atlanticus | reverse complement strand
TGACAACGGGGGTTTTTAACACACAATGTAAAAAGAACTGAACATTTGATTGGAAAATGAAATGAATGACATATTAAACCAGAAAGAATTTATTACAGTTTTTTACAATCATTTTCACACTTGTCTCAATACCATGTCCACTTCTTCAAAACTCTTCACACAGTGTGCTTTTGAAACACACACCTGAGCACATCAGTTAACCTTTGGTGCAAAATGCACTTCAACCACCAAAACACTTCATATTTCACCCAAAAGTGACTCATGCTGCCGTACCTATAGCATATGCTTTCTCCCATAAGACTACTTTGTCACTCAATGTACAATGAACTAAAAAACACAAACAACTTGGAGCATTGCAAAATACATATATTATGTGTTTCCCTTTCCTCTATTTTTGCATCCACAAATATTTCAAGCCAAGCAGCTAAAGAAACTTTTGATCTGTTGGTTTGCCTCTCACAATAGATGTCATGACTGAGTGTGGTAAATTTACAGTAAACTCTAAATGAATGATTGTTTTACTGTATCGGAAACCCAGAATAACAATCTTTACTGTGTAATGTAAAACAATATATGATAAAGAAACAAATCACAAAAGAAACAGTATTCTTCAGGGGGTTTACTATATTTTGCCATTTGGTCTCACAGTGTCAAAATACAATACAATCAATAACAAAATACCAAATAGCAATATTTTCACTATATACACACAGTAATTTGCACATATATTGTCTGCCTATCAGTATCAGAAGTCTACTGTTCCATCCTGTCCTTTGCATTTGGCCATAGATTTTCATCAACATCACACCGAATGTTATCTCTTGCCATACACCGAGGAAAGAATCTCTTCGAGTGCCTTATCCAGCCCTGGATGTGTTCCACTGTTATGTCCATACACCCAGCAGCCATTGCATCTAGAAGTGACATCTGGTCATGTGGGTGGTGGTCATAAACCTTCCATCTCCATTAGTGCTGCACGATTAATCTAATCGCAATCGCAATCGCGATGTCAACCTGTGCGATTATATAACCGCAAAAGGCTGCGATTTAATTAAATAAAAAATGTGTGTGTGTGAACGTGACAACCTATTCTCTGTTTGTGTGCAGTCTGCTACGCCCATAATAAAGAGATGACCAATCAGTCTCTGTTCAGGCAGTGAAGCGTGTGTGCATGGTCACATGACTATCCGGTGTGGCGCAGAGTCAGACCAGGTGGAATGGATAATAACGAGTAGGTTGACGCTGAACTGGTGGGCAAAAGAAACGCGACAAATGTTATATGGCGATATTTTTGATTCAAGCTCAGCGACATTGAGTAGAAAGATGTGCTGTGTAAAACATGCAAAGTGAAAGTCGCTACATCACGCGGCAATACTACATAGTTGTATCCAGGGTCGCAAACAACTCGCTTTTCGGCGAATGTCGCTTTCGTCACGTCAATTTGGGTGACTTGTCCCGATCCAAAGAGTGTTTTTTGGGGTGGTGTATGGGTGACAGACGAATCTCCTTAACGATTCCTACAGTGTATTTCTGTCAGCTCATATGAGTGAACTGCATTGAGCAAAAAATTCTACTCGACTGTCAGGACCTGCTTTTAAGCAACAGCAGAGCAGACAATCTGCTTCCTGTTTACACCGGCACGCTCATGCCCAGTGTAGGTGAATGGTTACGTGATATGTTTCTAATTTCTGAAGCAGTGCTGAAACGCTTCTGTGAACGGAGATCCTACGTATTAGTGTGGCTGTAGCCTGAATCCAGTTTCATTTTTAGAAGAGGTTTTACAAAGTATGCCCCATTTTGTAACTTAATAACTAATTTTTATGTTACACCCTGCTTAAATGTCCTTGTTTGTTTGGGCATTCAAAATGTCTTATTTGAATGAAAATTTGTATTTTCTTATTTATTGTTCTATTTATTTAGTTGTACTATTGAGAAAAACTAACAAGTTTGCAGAAATGCCTTTTATTTTGAAAAATATGTTTTGTTATGTTATTTATTTAATTTTGTGAAATATTAAGTTATTTTGAAAACAGTACTGTACAAATTTTTGTTTTTGTATTTTTTATGCTAGTTTAAGTTTGTATGTTTGAGTTGAGAAATACACATTTCAAAATTATCAGTAATCTGTGCATTTTTCCTTGATAACCAAGCAAGTAGACTCATGATACCATTTGTTTATTATATCGCAATCGCAATATTGTCCACAATAATCGCAATATGACTTTTTCACCAAATCGTGCAGCACTAATCTCCATGCAGAAAATAATTCTTCTATGGGGTTGAGGAAAGGAGAGTATGGTGACAGGAATAACGACATCATCCTGGGATGGGCCGTAAACCACTCTGTGATCTGGTGGGAGTGGTGAAAGGCCACATTGTCCCATACAATCACATATACTGGTGAATTCTGCCTCCCTTGCTCTCTTTCTGCTGAAAGCCTTTCAAACAGTTCATCAAGAAAAACAATAAGGCATGCTGAATTGTATGGGCCAATGATGGCCTTATGCAGCTGCAGTCCATCAACAGATATTGCTGCACATATCGTGATGTTAGCCCCCCTCTGGCCTGGAACATCTACAGTTGCCCTTTTCCTGATTACATTCCTTCCACGGCGGCGTCTTTTTACCAAGTTGAAACCGGCCTCATCCACATAGATGAATGTGTGTTCGGTTTCACTGGCTTCAAGCTCCATGACTCTCTTCAGTAAATTAGAGAATACACAAGGTACCGTAAGTCACAAATTGTATAGCTTACTGTGTTGTGCAAAATCTCAAAGAAAATGCCTGTGTGCTGTGTTGTTCAAAATTACCTTAGATATCTTACCTGGACATATTGGTACCTGAGTTCCTTGACACGCTCAGAGTTCCTGTCAAAGGGGACAGTGTACAACTGTTTCATCCTGATCTGATGTTTCTGTAGAACTCTTGAAATGGTTGTAGTGCTAACACTGTCAATGTTTGGAAATATGTTGTTGTCTGCGATTATGTTGTTGCGTATTTCTCTCAGCCTGATGCTGTTGTTGGCAATGACCATCCCAACTATTGCATCCTCTTGTTGAGGCGTAAATATTCTTCCCCTTCCCCCTGTGTGAGGTAACCGCTGGGTCCTATAGTGAGTCAAAGACAAATGTGCAATGATACATCAGCATTTTCTAGACTTTTCTCAAATCACAGTACTACTGTAATATACACACCAATTGAATGCCTTCAATCAGAATGCTGTAAATACTGTATAGTACCTGTTGGTTTGCCAGAAAATCCTCACTATTGAAGCCACTGTGGATCTAGGCAAGTTTGGTTGAACCCTCAAACCTGCTTCCCTCAGGGACAGACCATGATTTACCACATGATCAATGACTGTGGCTCTGATTTCATCAGACAACTGTTCTTGCTGTTCTGCAACATCTTCTTCCTCTGCCTCTGCCTCTGGCTGCATCCATTTTCCTCACCAAGGCTAAAGAATGCAAATGCCAATCCAAAGATGGCCCCTTTTGTATATGTGGTAACGAGGCACAAACAAAAAACGCCTGGGTAGGTCGTTAGCTGAAATGACAGCCAGGTAGCAGTAATAGTGGAAAAATCTCTTATAAGTGACAACTACATCTATATTTTCCCTATATACATGCACATTTCAATGCAAGCATGACCACTTTTGTATAGATGGTAACAAGGCTGCAATCAAAAAAACTGAATAAACTTTCTACGTATTTCAAGTGTATAGTTTCATTTGTCTGTCAAAATGCAACATATTTCCATCCACAGTGATCAGAATTTTGTTGGGTTTTGAACTGAAAGTTAACTGTTTTGAACAGAGTATCTAAATGTCTGCAAATTTTGCTGGTGGTGAACACTGACTGAGAGAGGTATTCATGAATTTTGGAAGAAGTGATGATTGAATGCCTCTTGTATCAAAGCAATGCAAAAGTATACAGTTTAGTTCACATAGTCTACTGATATGGTGAATGTGTTAAGTGTTTTGAAAAAGTGGACATGGTATTAAGTGTGAAAACGATTGTAAAAAACTGTATTGTTAATCTGAGAGTCTGTTGTTGATGATTTAAAATATCTTTCTTTTGGACCTTTGTTTTATTTGGTATTTTATTAATCTCAGTACTAAACATCTATCTTGTTGTCCTCAGTTGTTTCCAGGAATTAAAGTTTAAATTGTTTTAAATAGAATTGTTTGAATTCAATGTGTAATTATTATTTCCTTTTAAATAAACCAATATATTGTTGTGTTGTTTTATAATGTGTCAGTCATGACTTCACTTAATTGAAGAACAATTAATCTATGACATAATTGATTTACATTCCCTAAATTGGTTGATGAATTATTGAATAACAACCAAAAAGTTTATTCTGGGCAAATTCCCCTTTAAGCGGGGTGAAGAGTAATCTTCCACCTTGGGGAACCGAAGACTTTGAGTCCACTACATTTCAAATCAAATGGAGAATTTTTATTTTCATCTACTGAGTAATATTGTGTTGTATTCTTTAAAAAACAAGAATCGTTTAAAACCTTTTTTGGCCTTAATATGTAATTATCATTGCTCTACAGTGACATTATTACATCATTCTACAATAAGCCAATATATTGATCTGTTTTAGTTGTGAGCCCTATTTCCACTGTCCCAGTAGAGATGTAATGTGTAGTTTCGCCTGTGGCCACTAGAGGGAATAATTTCATCAAACGCAACCAGTGTGGCTCATACAAGGCTGGATTCACACGGGTAATACAAGTTTGGTCATTTTTTTAATGGTTCACGTGAATTTCAAATGAATCCCTTTTCAACCCTATTTTATTCTAAACTTTTTAACATTCCTAACATCTCCTCACTCAAAATACAAGTCGATTTGACTCCAGAAACATTTTACAGCCTTAAAATATGTGTAAAGCTTAGTTGTCACTGACTGTCCGTCCTCGGATCAAAAGCTGAAACATTTCAGACTGATGAAAAGTCTCTTTAGACCAGTAGAGGGTGACAGTGAGTGTTAACACGCACAGAGCTTTCTAGATAACAGCTCATTTCTGTCTTCACAAGTCATGTTGTGGGATCAGGTAAGGATGAGGTTTTAGTGGCGTGATGGCGCCCTCTACTGGATCCTACTGGCTACAGCATGATGCAGGTTGGCTGCTTTACTGTCGTTTTATATTGTTGCTCTAAATTCTGTTTCTCCTCCAACAGTAAAGGAGCTCAAAGGTTGGAGTGAGAACATTTGCTAAAACACTGAAGGATGTTGCCCTCGGTCGCAACCCCAACAGCCCTGCCCACACACCTGCTACCCCGAGGAACTACAGACCTCCCAGACACCAACAAGCAAGTCGGAGGAACTCGACCTCCCTGCAGCGCCACGCCCTCCTGCCCCACCCATCCACAGGAGACCCCCCCCCCCCACCATCATCAGCAGATAACCTATGCATCTATGGTGAACAATCCCACCCACTACACCATGTCTGAACTAGGGGCAGTCAAAGAAATGCTCCACTCTCCTGCAAACATGAGGTACAGAGATACCTTAAATGACGACACACACACACACAACATTACATTGCAGTCATTTAACAGATGCTTTTATCCAAAGTGACTTACAATAAGTGCATTCAACGTCGGGAGGCAAGAGAACTACTAGTCACCAGAAATCATAAGTGCATTTCCTTCCTCAACAATCATCTAAGAGCAGAACCAGTGCTGAGGTAGAAGATCAATAAGTTATCTACCTACTTTTTATTTAAACAAATAAAACAAATAGACAAGTGCTTTATTCCACATCTCTGTAGACCAGAGCCGATGGTTTTTGCACCACTGAACTCTCAGATGTGCATTGGTCTTTGTAATGAGGGTTTCTGCACTGCAGCCCTACTATAATATCCCCCTCTCTATGTAGTTGACACTGTTCTGGCTGACAGTCTGATCACGTCCTGCATTGACCTTCAGTCACTTGAGGAAGAGTTGCTCTTCTGTTTCCATACGTATCGCACTAATGCACGAGCATCACGCTCATCCAATGTGAGCTTTCCACCACAATGTCCGACCCTGTTGACTGATGTCTTTCCCATAGGTCTAAATGCAGATGTCCCTTTAGTCCCTGTTCCTATTGAAGCCAGTTGAGTCTTTGTGACTGAAGCTTCTGCCATCCGCCCCAATAATGAAGCTCTTTCAAAGTCATTGAGATCTTTTCCTCTTGCCATCTTGATCCCAAATCGAGGTCAACTGGGCCTCTCAGCATTTTGACACATGCCCCAGAGCATGATGGGATGTTAATTGTTTAATTGTATCATGCAGTACACCTGTATGGAAGCATCTGCATTCGTTATGTTTCTCCACCCATTTATTAAGGTTGTTCCTTTAATGTGTCACCCGTCTGTATATGCCCACTCTCTCTCTCACACACAAATACAAGGTGAGTTTAAATGGATTCATTCTCCTGTAAATTGGTTGCACCAGATTGCTCTTTCCTCTGTTTTGTTTTGTTTATGTTTTGGTTCAATATGATCAACACATTCAACAATTCACACTCCCAAAATAACTCTGAGGGCATTAATACATCAGCAAAGGATATTAACCATATCTTCCAAAAAGCTGAAAAACAAAGAAATTCCACCATAGAAGCAGAAGACAAAAAGCATCTGAAGAACAATGGTTTGACAGTGAATGTAAAGAAATTAGAAAACACTTAAGACAGCAATCAAATCCAAAACACACAGACACCAACATGACCCAACACTACAACATGAACACTTTGAAACTCTAAAACAGTATAAACAGACCATTAGACACCAACCAAACCCTGCAGGAGACTGAAAACGCAACAGACCAGAATCAGTTCTGGGACACGTTGAACTATCTAAGAAGTAGCAATACAAGATGGAGACATCTGGGAAAACTACTTCAATGACCTCTATAAAAACATCCCACCTGAAGATCTGAACCGAAGCCAAAGTGAAGTTTAAACAAAGTTATCCAACCTTGAATCAGCCATGAAGAACAACCCAAACCCATTAGATCACCCAATCACACAAAAAGAGTTGACAGACAAACTGAAAACGCTTCAATCCCAAAAAGCTTGTGGCACAGATTGCATACAAGATGAAATGCTGAAGAACATGAAGGTATTAAACTGTTCAACATGGTGCTGGCTGCTGGCTGTTCCCCCGATGTCTGGAACCAGGGGCTGATCACCCCAATCTATCACACAGAAACAAATCCCACCCTAATAACTACAGAGGAATCTGTGTCAGCAGCAACCTTGGGAAAACATTCTGTAGCATCCTGAGTTTGAGGATACTAGCCTTTATTCTAGAAAGAAACATAACAAGTAAATGTCAAATTGCCTTTCTTCCAAATCACCGAACCTCCGATCATATTTACACCTCACACACTTTCATCAACACGTTCACCAGAAAAAGGAAGGGAGAATATTTGCTTGTTTCATTGACTTGAAGAAAAGCCTTTGATTCCATTTGGCATGAAGGACTTCTCTTCAACCCCTTCAGAGTGGACTAGGTGGGTTATGGTCTCATCAAATGGATGTTCAAGCACAACCGGTGTGAAAATGAACCAAAGAAAAGGGCGTTCATGTTATTCTGCTCTTCTGCCTGGAACATGTTGCAAAGTGACCTGAACCTTCAGGAGCTAGTCTCACTGGATCGGAGGCAGATTCAGTAGTCTGTTGTTTTCACTACGGATCATTTGTCTTGTTTCACATTATATCTGTGATCTTTTGTCATTTGTTATGTTGCCTGTGTGAAAACTTTTGTGATTATTTGGTCTCTCTTGCAAAAGAGGGTTAGGGTTATGCCTATATCGATCTCCTATAGTGACTAACTCTCACAGCGTTGGGAGCTTCTACTGGTCAATCCTGACCTTTAACCTGAGTTTCTAAGGCATCAAAAAAAAGCTCATAGCCGGAATCAGACGAACACTCCTCCTCGCTCCAGTCCACATCGCTCAAGTCTGAGACGTCTCCACTGTTTCAGTGTTTAATTATAGCAATAAGTACAAACAACGACGTATCTTCAAACACCTGACTGATATCAAACATATCTCAGACAGTACAACTGTATCACTCACGCGACAGTCTTTGACTGGACTCCGCCCCCTGTGTTACTCCCTCAAAGGTCCCACTGGGAAACACGTACTGCAACATCCACCAAACAGATTCCCCTTCACCCAGTTCATGAAACAATGCCAAAGTCTCTTCTACATTTAGTCTTCGGTTTGATCTCTTCATCCTCTCTCTCCTCATCCTCTTGCTGCTCAAATAGCAGGCAATAGTGGACAATCCTGACGCAACTCAAATAGACTACTGCTCTGTGTTTCGGATTGAGATTGTTTTGGGGTGCTAGTGCGAAATGGCCTAACATAGCAAAGAAATGCCGGTCCAGTTGCGGCCCAGTTCTCACCTGCCGAGTCAGCTTTAGTTGGCCCGACATCAGAACCCGGAGATGGCCCGACCTTGTTTTGAATGACGGCCCAGTTCCGTTTGCCGAATCCAAGCCGATACTGAACCAGAATAGCCCCAGAACAGGCCCGATTCAAGATTATATACTATTCCCTTTCCATCCTCACTGAATTCTTTAATTCCCTGTAAATAGTCTAAAATAACTAATTGTCTAAATTTTCCAAAATATACAACACAGTTTAACAAACATTTACATTCATACAATATATTGTATAAAACCCAAAAAGCACAAATATTTGATAATGAAAAGTTGTGGTATTGATTGACAGCAAACACTGAATTGCACCATTCTAATATTTATTATAAACAATTGCAAGAATATTGAATATATACACACATATATATGTATATATAATAATTAAATAATTAATTCTCTTCTTCTCACTGGTCTTTCCTCTCTTGCCTTCCTTCCTCCATCTCTTAATGTATTTCTCGATCTCCTCATCCACTGCCTTCACACAAAGAGAAAGAGTCAAGGGAAGGAAACAGAGTGAGAGACTAGACAGACAGATAGACCCATACACCCACTAGAGATGAACAAACTTAACAGTAACGCACAAGTAGAGTCCGCACACCATGATAGCCACCTGCTGGTCGGAGTACAGCAACCACAAATATGAGAAAATCTCTTTAAAAAAGGTTCAAAATCAAGTTTTACAGCACCAAATTATAATTCTCTGTTTTTTTCATATTTATTCTGTGGCTTTGGCGGCTAACAAACATCTGAAAATGATCTTTCTAAAAACTAGCTGAAATGCATTTCTCCATTCAGAGACCCCTTTGAAGCTACACACATGACTTAAAATACATATTCTCTCAAAAAGTGGATGCAAAGACCTCAAACTAAAGTCACGTTAGATTTAGTTAATCTTTAAGAGTGTAAATATCAGATTAACTGACACCTGTTAGCTAGTCGCGCTAGCGTGCTAATGTTAGTTTATCTTAGCTGTAACGTTAGCGGTCGCTTCTACCAGATTTATTTTTAAAAGATTTGAGTGCAACAACAGTAAAATCACAGCATAAATGGCAGTTTTGTTAGTTAAACTACACAAACCTATGATGGTGACGTTACTCACCTGGAATTACTAATAAAAAATACAACATTTCGTAGGCTGAAGGATTGCAGCAGCAGAGTCAAAACGCCAAGTGAAAACTGAAGCTCGAGCCCTCTACTCAACCAGATATGTTTCATAGTGTTGCTAGGCAATGAAATATAGTCATCTGTCGAATATTGACCAGAGTTGGTCCAAATTCAGAAATCATGATCTGGGCCATATCCGGCAAGCTACAGTCGGGCCAGACTCTTTCCGTGACAATAAACCAGTATTCACCCAAGCCCTCCACTGTATCTGGCTCAGCTGACAGCAGCCGAATCTGACACTCAGCCGATTGTGCCGTCAGTCAAGTGGGCGCTGGCCCGAGTCTCATTGCTATCTATGGTTCAAATATTACCTAGCTAACTTTTCTAGCTGTGTAAATAACACATTGTTAGCAAAATCAGACGATCATAATTCAAATGTATTCAATCACGAACGACAAGGGAATTATTGGCTAAACGTGTTATGTTTAATTACACTTGGAGTACTGCTACCGGATGCCAAACTCGTCGGGATTAGGGACGTTGAACGCAGCATTGAAATCACACGCTGGTGTGATTGGCTGAACTTGAAAGAGACGTCTGATAGGCTACAGAGAAATGCCCTTTAGAAAAAATGCATTTGTGAATCTAACCACGTCAGGAAACTCTCAAAAATCCACACACAAATGTAACGAGGTTCACAACTCATCTGGAGGTTTCTAAACGCACATTCGACAATCTGTATATAAATGTAACAACATTTAAATATGTTTTAGATAAACACTGCAGCTGTTTTTAACTGAGTATATTTGTGGATTTGTTTTACATTTATATAAAACGAGACGTATTTGTGTGTGCATCGGAAACAGACATTTGTGAACACTAATTTATTTGTGAACCTTCTGTCATTTATATATATATATATTTTACATTTATATGAAACGATACACATTTGTGTGTGCATTGAAAAATATATTTGTGAACAGAGACATTTATATATAAATCGCAAAATATATTTGTGAATCGTGTTGCATTCATTTGTGACTTATGAGAGTTATCTGATCCCATAGGTCAAGGGCCGATTCATTTCAGAGCTCCAAAGTTAGGACTACAATAAGCTGCGAAGAATGTAGGAAATCAGGAATTCCTATGATATTAATATGTTGGAGCCCCTTCATCAGTGTGTGTACAGTTTGGATTTGGTGTATCTACTTATAGACTTACATACTTATATGTATGAACATTACAATTCTTGTTATTTTGCACTGCATTTGTATATTTGTTATTCTTTATTTGTATTATTCCTATTGTCATTTTTATTCTATTTCTCGGCTGCTGGAACAACAAAGTGATAGATACGCTCCTATCTTCTTCTTTTGGGCTGCAAACATACAGAAACTCCTCCTCCTCTATGCAGAGGGTATGTGAAGGGTTATGATGACCATAGAATAAATATCACTTCACATGTAGCTGACATGTTAGATGTGCTTACCTGTTTCTGAAAATACACAAACATGCATTCAGTCTCAGCTGATATTACAATGTGACAGAGAGTTTTCTTTTGTTTTTATTGTAGAAAGAAGATGTTCCACTCCAGTAGAAATATAGGAATCTAACTTTCAGACAGCCTAAGGCACTTCAAACATTGAAACAAATGATGATATGATTTCAAACAGGAAGTTAACTGATAGCGTGAGGATGAGGTTAGTCAGGGTGTTGATGTTAGTCACTGTAATAGAGTGATTTCACACAGGCAGGTAAAGTATCATGTCACATATATCAGAGTACAGTTCTACCTCACACCAGAGTACATGCATGTCTGGTATATCCTGTACGTCAGAATACATATACTGTGTATCTGGTACTGGGTTGTAAGAAGCAACAGGAGGTCAGCCTCAGCCTGACCTGAGTTACTGACTCTATAGATGACATGTATAGTTACTGTCTATATAGGTGACATGTAACATATCCCCTTTGAGAAGCAGTTAAACCCCTCATGTTCTGGCACCGTGCAGCAGTAAAAGACCTCGGTTGAATTCAGATGTCAGGTGAGATGCCAGCCACAGAAAGGTCTGCTTCCCCGTGACTGGCTAACCTCTCTAGCATGTGCTGCGTTCTCCTATGTGGCAAAGCTCGCCCATCTATCACAGTCAGTGTCCTCCTTCATGTCTTTGTTCTGTTACGAGAGAGATATGGAAACATTCCCTACAGCGTCTTCACACCACCTCCCTTTGTCTTAGGCATTGCCTCATTCAATTCAAAGTGTTGCATCGTTTACATTTCACGAGAGAGAAACTGTCCAAATTGTATCCCAATATTGATCCTACTTGTATTAGGCGCCACCTGAAGCCGGCCACAGCTGGGCACATGTTTTGGGAATGCACATCTCTGACTCCATCTTGGGGTTGTATCTTTGAAGCCTTCTCATGTATTTGTGGTAAAACAAATGAGCCCCATCCAATTACTGCTGTTTTTGGAGTTCCCAGTGAGGGCGTAGATATCACCACACCCCAAGCTAACTCTATAGCATTCGCCTCACTTCTAGCCCGGAGACTTCTCCACCATTGGAAGTCTGATAAGCCCCCATCATTCAGAAATTGGATCAAAGTGCTATTCTCAATTCTGTTAGAAAAACTCAGATATAACAGATGTATGTCCCGTCAGAAATTTATGGACACTTGGTCCCCCTTCATAGGATTCACTCTCACTCTATCTTTTTCATAAACACTATAGTAAATCTATAGTAAATCTATAGTAAAAATGAACTACCCTTTGTATTCTAGGTATTAGGACTGGGAATGGGTGATGTTTTGATAATTTAAGGATAAGTGCCTTATTCATGTGACCTTGTTGATGTCTTGTCTTCTGAACTGAGATATGTGGGTATGTATGTGTCTTTATACCTTTAGGGTTGAAAATATTCTGCGTCACACCGAGAAGTGAATGTTGCCAACAGGTTTGACAAGGAAATGAGAGAGAGAGAGAGAGAGCGAGAGAGCGAGAGAGAGAGAGAGAGAGAAAAAGGAACACGTGAACAACCTGAACCTGACTGAATTAATAACCTACATAAGACTCAATAATAAACGGGACGAGACTTGATGTTATTTGTCTCATCAGGAAACACTTTTTCTTTAATTCGTTTTTTTGGGTGTCCAGTGAGGGTGGGTGTGTGTGTTTTAATGTTTAATGTAAATTAAACATTAAACAAATATATATAAACAAATATAAACTCCCAATATTGTGGGAGTTTTTAATTTATATAAAAAAGTGTCATTATTTAAAGAAGGATCAACCTCCCTATCTTAGAAACCAGTCTCCCCCAGAAACCTGGTTACACAATGTCTGAGTTGATGTTATCTTTCTCAGATCTCTTGACTTTGATAACGGATCGGTACGACAAGATCTTTATTCTTAGATTTCATTTTCTGTGTACGTCCAAATAATGTCGTCATTAATAAACAATAAACTGATAAATGTTTAGACTTTATTGAAATCCAAGTCTAGGTTTATATATATTTTCACCAATGTGACACTGATGTTTCCTGATGAGACACAAATAACATCAAGTCTCTCTCTCTCTCTCTCTCTCTCTCTCTCTCTCTCTCTCTCTCTTATTTCCTGTCAAAACTGTTGACACTTTCACTTCTCGGTGTGACGCAGGATACTTTCAACCCTAAAGGTATTGTAACCAACACTTTACACAACAATTTCCAGTGTTCAGAAAACGACACAATTCGTTGTTCATGTTAAAGTCATGTAATAACAGTAGTAGTAGTAGTAGTAGTAGTAACTTGTTGCAGAGCCTACAGGTTTGAGGGAAACCTCTTCAATGCCTTTGACTCTCACTAGCATTGCCAGCGATGCTAACAGGAGCTTTCTGACACTTCCTGAACAGTAAAAACATCAATGTGAAAACGGTTTCAATGTGTGAAGGTGGTGATTAACAGAATAGGTCTCTATCCTTAACAATCCTGTCTTGATGTCAGTCTGTTTGATATGAAGAGCATTTGGTCCTAGTATGTTGTACACTTTGGACAAATAACAATGTATATTTGTCATTTTACTGACCTGGATGATGAAACCCCTCAAAGTAATCTCTCCTGTAATGAAACCTTGTTGTGATGAATGAGTCCAGCTAACAGCATGTTGGGTGTGTTTCTGTCCAGCTGGACCCTCTACTATGAATCTGTCTGAGGAGAGAGAGGAGGGGGTCCCTACCTCTAAAACCTCTCTGTCTGGGGAACATGACAGCCAGACCAAAGCTAAGAGGTAAGATGAGGATCTCTGACTGTCCATGACTGTTCTCCATCTCAGAGCTCAGCAGTGATATCATGACACCATCACTATCCAGAGTAAAAGGTCTGTCTGTGTTGTGTTGAAGCCCCGCCCACCAGGAGAGACCAGACTCCCCTGTACCCAGCTGTGTGTCCATGAAGAGTGACCAGTCTATGAATCATCCTCTTAAATTCAAAGATGGACACCACTCTACTGAGCAAAGGCAAGAATTTAACCAGTTATTCATTTTAAAGAACAGCAGTTATCTGACAAAACATGAGCTAGCATTAAAACATGTCACATTATATTTATTTTTTCAGGAAGGGTTTTACTGACCGTAGATGCTTTTTCATGGTTTTCTAGCTTTTTTTTCTACCATGTGTTATCAATCCTGTGTTTGTATCAGGATCCACCAGGAGAGACCAGACTCCCCTGTACCCAGCTGTGTGTCCATGAAGAGTGACCAGGTCTATGAATCATCCTCTTAACTTCAAAGATGGACACCACTCTACTGAGCAAAGGCAAGAATTTAACCAGTTATTCATTTTAAAGAACAGCAGTTATCTGACAAAACATGAGCTAGCATTAAAACATGTCACATTATATTTATTTTTTCAGGAAGGGTTTTACTGACCGTAGATGCTTTTTCATGGTTTTCTAGCTTTTTTTTCTACCATGTGTTATCAATCCTGTGTTTGTATCAGGATCCACCAGGAGAGACCAGACTCCCCTGTACCCAGCTGTGTGTCCATGAAGAGTGACCAGGTCTATGAATCATCCTCTTAAATTCAAAGATGGACACCACTCTACTGAGCAAAGGCAAGAATTTAACCAGTTATTCATTTTAAAGAACAACAGTTATCTGACAAAACATGAGCTAGCATTAAAACATGTCACATTATATTTATTTTTTCAGGAAGGGTTTTACTGACCGTAGATGCTTTTTCATGGTTTTCTAGCTTTTTTTTCTACCATGTGTTATCAATCCTGTGTTTGTATCAGGATCCACCAGGAGAGACCAGACTCCCCTGTACCCAGCTGTGTGTCCATGAAGAGTGACCAGTCTATGAATCATCCTCTTAAATTCAAAGATGGACACCACTCTACTGAGCAAAGGCAAGAATTTAACCAGTTATTCATTTTAAAGAACAACAGTTATCTGACAAAACATGAGCTAGCATTAAAACATGTCACATTATATTTATTTTTTCAGGAAGGGTTTTACTGACCGTAGATGCTTTTTCATGGTTTTCTAGCTTTTTTTCTACCATGTGTTATCAATCCTGTGTTTGTATCAGGATCCACCAGGAGAGACCAGACTCCCCTGTACCCAGCTGTGTGTCCATGAAGAGTGACCGGTCAGCATATCGTCTTATTGACTTCAAAGATGGACACCACTCTACTGAGCAAAGGCAAGAATTGAACTCAGATGAGTTTGTTATTATCTGACTCTACTGAGCAGAAGTAAGAAGTCATGAGATCTAGAATTGGTCTGGTCCTTCAAACTCTGTTGGTTTAGTTTTGTCTCTCAAAACATCACATCCAATAATCAGAGCATCTTTTACAGTGGTGTTCAGGATCCATCATGACACCACATGGTCACCTATAACTGTGTGTGTGTGTGTGTGTGTTTGCGTGTGTGTGTGTGTGTTGATATCTGGAGATCTAATACATCATGTTTTCTCCACAGAGTTCACCAGGAGAGGTCAGAGGTTCCCAGTGGTCAGTCTGCCCAGGAGCATCAAACAGACCTGGCCTCCATATTCATGGTGTGTAAATGTACAACAACACCTTTTACTTCAGCTACAAATGTAATGAAAAACAACCATTCTGGTCATAATTGTCTCCATGCTACACTCTTTAGACCAGTGGACTTTCAGTCTATGATGGATTTGATGTTGTGTTCCTCCAGTTTAGTATGAAAGGTTCATTTATATATTATTCTGTTCCAGCTGCTTGAGGAGAACATTGTCACTTTTGTGAAGAACGAGCTGAAGAAGTTCCAGACGGTTCTGAGTCCAGATTACCCAGAATGCTTAGAGAGGCAGAGGGGGGAGGAGGAGGAGGTGGACGGTGAGGAGGAAGAGCAGAGGAGGAGCAGCAGAGAGGCACTTCTGAAGATCACACTGCACTTCCTGAGGAGAATAAAGCAGGAGGAGCTGGCGGACTCTCTGGAGAGCAGTAAGACGAGAGTTTCTCAAATGAGATCTATTCAATTCCATATTGGAAGATAAATGATCAAAATCCCCAGAGATCATTGGGTGAAATTATTGATTTGTTCATGTGGGTGTAAAATACTGAACACAGTCATACACATTAATACAATACAAAACCAGTTTTGTTGACTTCCACATTGGACTGAACACAGTCAGGACCTGTTTGTCACCACTGATGAGCTGAATAGTTACAATGGAGTTGGGAAATGAACTTGTTCACCTGGAAATGTTCTCATTTCTCATATTTACCTCAACATCGACTCATTGATGTTATTTGTTGTTTGTTCATTCAGAAACTCTTGCTCCACTGTGCCAACATCAACTGAAATCTAATCTGAAGGAGAAGTTTCAGTGTATGTTTGAGGGGATCGCTAAAGCAGGAAACCCAACACTTCTGAATCAGATCTACACAGAGCTCTACATCACAGAGGGAGGGAGTGGAGAGATCAATGATGAACATGAGGTCAGACAGATTGAAACAGCATCCAGGAAACCAGCCAGACCAGAAACAACAATCACATGTGAAGACATCTTTAAACCCTTACCTGGAATAGAGGAACCAATCAGGACATTGATGACGAAGGGAGTGGCTGGCATCGGTAAAACAGTCTTAACACAGAAGTTCGCTCTGGACTGGGCTGAAGACAAAGCCAACCACAATGTACACTTCACGTTTCCATTCACTTTCAGAGAGCTGAATTTGCTGAAAGGGAAAAAGTTCAGCTTGGTGAAACTTCTTCATCACTTCTTCAATGAGACCAAAGGAATCTGCAGCTTTGACAAGTTCCAGGTTGTGTTGATCTTTGACGGTCTGGATGAGTGTCGACTTCCTCTAGACTTCCAGAACAACCAGATCTGGACTGATGTTACAGAGTCAACCTCAGTGGACGTGCTGCTGACAAACCTCATCAAGGGGAAACTGCTTCCCTCTGCTCGCCTCTGGATAACCACACGACCTGCAGCAGCCAATCAGATCCCTCCTGAGTGTGTTGACATGGTGACAGAGGTGAGAGGGTTCACTGACCCACAGAAGGAGGAGTACTTCAGGAAGAGATTCAGAGATGAGAAGCTGGCCAGCAGAATCATCTCCCACATCAAGACCTCACGAAGCCTCCACATCATGTGCCACATCCCAGTCTTCTGCTGGATCACTACTACAGTTATGGATCATGTGTTGACAACCAATCAGAGAGGAGAGATGCCCAAGACCCTGACTGAGATGTACATCCACTTCCTTGTGGTTCAGTCCAAACAGGGGAATGTCAAGTATCATGGGAGAGCTCAGACAGATCCACACTGGAATACAGAGACCAGGAAGATGATTGTGTCTCTGGGAAAACTGGCTTTCGAGCAGCTGGAGAAAGGCAACCTGATCTTCTATGAAGCAGACCTGACCGAGTGTGGCATTGATATCAGAGCAGCCTCAGTGTACTCAGGAGTGTTCACACAGATCTTTAAAGAGGAGCGTGGGCTGTACCAGGACCAGGTGTTCTGCTTTGTCCATCTGAGCATTCAGGAGTTTCTGGCTGCTCTTTATATCTATCTGTCATTCATCAACACTGGTGACAATCTGCTGGGAGAACCACAATCAACAACCTGGTTGTCTCTATTAACAGACAAATCTAACATTAAACACCTCCACCAGAGAGCTGTGGACAAGGCCTTACAGAGTCCAAATGGACACCTGGACTTGTTCCTCCGCTTCCTCCTGGGTCTTTCACTGGACACCAATCAGACTCTCCTACGAGCCCTGGTGAAACAGACAGGAAGTAGATCACAGACCAATCAGGAGACAGTCCAGTACATCAAGGAGAAGATCAGGGAGAATCCCTCTCCAGAGAGAAGCATCAATCTGTTCCACTGTCTGAATGAGCTGAATGACCATTCTCTAGTGGAGGAGATCCAACAGTACCTGACATCAGGAAGTCTCTCCACAGACCAACTCTCCCCTGCTCAGTGGTCAGCTCTGGTCTTCATCTTACTGTCATCAGAAGAAGAGCTGGAGTTGTTTGACCTGAAGAAATATTCTGCTTCAGAGGAGGGTCTTCTGAGGCTGCTGCCAGTGGTCAAAGCCTCCAAAAGATCTGTGTAGGTTCAGCATTGATGACTGGATATATTAAATATATTAGATGGGATTGTTTGAAACATATTCAAAGTTATTTGTTGTTGTTATATCACTAATTCTTCTTCAGGCTGAGAGGCTGTCAGCTGTCAGAGAGAAGCTGTGAAGCTCTGGCCTCAGTTCTCAGCTCCAAGTCCTCCAGTCTGAGAGACCTGGATCTGAGTAACAACAACCTGCAGGATTCAGGAGTGAAGCTGCTCTCTGCTGGACTGGGGAGTCCACACTGTAGACTGGACACTCTCAGGTTGGGTCATATTCTGATGCTTTTTTGTAACAGTGGACAGGGTTAGAGCATCATGTGTTTGATTTCTGAAACACCAAATGCATCCTGACTAACTGTACTTGAATAAGACACTGAACCCCTCCCTGCTCACTGACAGTGAGTTGTTCTGCTGGGCTAAATAATAAATCCAAAATGTGCTGTAAATGTTTTTTTCTGTCCATTTTGTCAGATTGAATCAAAACAAGCTCACAGAGAAATGCTGTAAGGAGTTGTCCTCAGTTCTCAGCTCCAAGTCCTCCAGTCTGAGAGTCCTGGACCTGAGTACCAACTACCTGCAGGATTCAGGAGTGAAGTTGCTCTCTGCTGGACTGGGGAGTCCACACTGTAGACTGGACACTCTCAGTTCAGGGTTCCTCAACCTGGTCAACACATGACCATTTAAATCCTGCTGTCCATGAAGGTTCATGTCAGTGAATAAACACCTAACCTGTGGAGGATGTTCAGACTAGTTTGTAGTATTCAACTGCATTATCACAGCTAATCTCAGAGTAGTAAACTAACAACATCTAACATGTATCTTGTCTTGTGTGTTTCCAGGCTGTCAGGCTGTCTGGTCTCAGAGGTTAGGTTGGGTCATATTCTGATGCTTTTTTGTAACAGTGGACAGGGTTAGAGCATCATGTGTTTGATTTCTGAAACACCAAATGCATCCTGACTAACTGTACTTGAATAAGACACTGAACCCCTCCCTGCTTACTGACAGTGAGTTGTTCTGCTGGGCTAAATAATAAAGCCAAAATGTGCTGTAAATGTTTTTTTCTGTCCATTTTGTCAGATTGAATCAAAACAAGCTCACAGAGAAATGCTGTAAGGAGTTGTCCTCAGTTCTCAGCTCCAAGTCCTCCAGTCTGAGAGTCCTGGACCTGAATACCAACTACCTGCAGGATTCAGGAGTGAAGTTGCTCTCTGCTGGACTGGGGAGTCCACACTGTAGACTGGACACTCTCAGGTCAGGGTTCCTCAACCTGGTCAACACATGACCATTTAAATCCTGCTGTCCATGAAGTTTCATGTCAGTGAATAAACACCTAACCTGTGGAGGATGTTCAGACTAGTTTGTAGCATTCAACTGCATTATCACAGCTAATCTCAGAGTAGTAGACTAACAACATCTAACATGTATCTTGTCTTGTGTGTTTCCAGGCTGTCAAGCTGTCTGGTCTCAGAGGAAGGCTGTGCTTCTCTGGCCTCAGCTCTGAGCTCCAACCCCTCCCATCTCAGAGAGCTGGACCTGAGCTACAATCACCCAGGAGACTCAGGAGTGAAGCTGCTCTCTGCTGGACTGGAAGATCCAGACTGGAGACTGGACACTCTCTGGTTAGATCAGTTTACAGTTTAGCTCCATTAATTTGACTCTCTCCACTGGTTACCAGTTGATATTTAATTGACATTAAGATTTCACTGAGCACATTTAACCCATGGCTAGGCTTGGCCCCATCTTACATTGTGGACCTCTTAGTTCACTATGAGACAGTTTTTCTGGGTTTATTTTTCTTCCCGCCGTTGTCCTAAAAATGGCTGCACCGCCTAAGCGTCCCCGGTTTTACAACCTTGTGGAAGCTGTCAGGATATGCTGTGAAACAGATTCAGAAACGCCATGTATCATGGAAAGTGACGATGACATTGTGAGTTTGGGTTTTTTGATTGAAATCGCTTGTTGTTGTTTGATAAAACAAGCCACAATTCAACTGTATTACATAGCGGGACCTACCTAGTCGTCACTGCCGGAGAGGTACACTGTTTTCCGGGAGCGAGTGCATCGAAGAGTCCGTCGGGAGGACTGACCAGTTTATGTTGAGTTTTCTCCGTATAAGTTTGACGACTTTTGTTGTCTGATCTTATGAGACTTCTGTATGGGTCTGTGTGAAGTACGGGGTGTTTTCTCTTGTATTTTGAAAGCCCAGCATTAGCTAAGATAAGAGGGACGTTTTGTTGTCATACTGTCAAAGTTGACACTGCAGGGAGAAATGTTGTGGATCATATACTAGTGATCTCAACCTGAAGAGACTCTTCTTTTAGATAGATAGATAATATTTATATACAAGTAAAAATACATACTATTGATTATAGGATATGATTAGTTGACTTTTGAAGTCATACATTTTGTAAACTGGTTTTACAGTATGTGATGCCAATGAAGTAATAAAGTTTCTTTGTACCATCTGAAGAAAGTTGATGTGTGTGTGTATGTGAGGGGGGCAGAGTTATGCATCAGGTCATTTTTTAGTCATATTGTACAAATTGAGAAGTGCTTGTGACATCTCACATGTGGCTTTGACTTACAACTGAACATTTAGCCCACTTCGTTAGTTCAAGTTTCTGCTAGCAGCTGATCTAGTAGTAGTAGACTAACAACATCTAACATGTATCTTGTCTTGTGTGTTTCCAGGCTGTCAGGCTGTCTGGTCTCAGAGGAAGGCTGTGCTTCTCTGGCCTCAGCTCTGAGCTCCAACCCCTCCAATCTGAGAGAGCTGGACCTGAGCTACAATCACCCAGGAGACTCAGGAGTGAAGCTGCTCTCTGCTGGACTGGAAGATCCACATTGGAGACTGGACAGGTGGTCAGATCTGAGGACGTGTAAGTGTGTTTAGTTTTATTCCTGAACATTCAACTATTGAGATGGAAAGCCCATCAACACAGCAGACTTCCATTCATTCAGATCCTACTGAGAATGAAGATGGTGGCTAATATGTGTCATCATGAAAGTGTTCAAACTGTCAATAAATCAATAATAATGAACAGATCAGGTCTCAGATCAGAAACTGATGCTGTATTGTGTCTTGTTCTCCCCATCAGATGCCTGTGAACTCACACTGGACCCAAACACAGCACACAGATACCTCTCTCTGTCTGAGGACAACAGGAAGGTGACACGGGTGAGAGAGGAGCAGCCATATCCTGATCACCCAGAGAGATTTATCTACTGCTACCAGGTGCTGTGTAGAAATGGTCTGACTGGGAGATGTTCCTGGGAGGTGGAGAGGAAAGGATGGGTTAATATAGGAGTGACATACAGAGAAATCAGGAGGAGAGGAGAGGGTGTTGACTGCTATCTTGGAGGGAATGACAAGTCCTGGAGTCTGTTCTGCTCTGATGATAGATACTGTGTCTGGCACAATAACAGATCAACATTCATACGTATCCCCTCCTCCTCCTCTGACAGAGTAGGAGTGTATCTGGACTGGCCTGCTGGCACTCTGTCCTTCTACAGAGTCTCCTCTGACTCTCTGATCCACCTCCACACCTTCACCTCCACATTCACTGAACCCCTCTACCCTGGGTTTAGGTTAACGTCTGGTTCCTCAGTGTCTCTGTGTCAGATAGAGGAGGGAGAGTCGCCTCCTGGGTAGAGAAACACTCACACTGCTGAACAAAGACAGCTGCTGAAATGATAGTTCACTCTGTACAGGATAACACACACACACACACACACACACACACACACACACACACGTTTGTATTTTCATAAAGGTTGATCCTCATCTCACTGTAAATAGAGTGTATTCTATGTGTAGGGTGACTGAACAGGGTTTTAACATCACACATGTACAAGAACATGAACATTTGATTTGGAAAATGAAATGAATGACATATTAAACCAGAGAGAAGTTATTATTGTTAATCTGAGAGTCTGTTGTTGATGATTTAAAATATCTTTCTTTTGGACCTTTGTTTTATTTGGTATTTTATTAATCTCAGTACTAAACATCTATCTTGTTGTCCTCAGTTGTTTCCAAGAATTAAAGTTTAAATTGTTTTAAATAGAATTGTTTGAATTTAACATGTATGTAAGTGTGATTGGATCCTCTGTTGTGCTGTTTTTCCTCCCTGCCTGAGGGCGGTGCTGTTCTGTTTTGTTGTATGTTGAGTCCCAGGTGGCGGCTGGTGATTGGCCGGGAGACTGGTGGCGGCCACTTTAAAGGAACACCTGCCCAATGCCAGTTGGACTCTCTCTCTCTCCCGACTCCCAACCAGACCCTGCGGTGTTGTGTTTGTGGATTGTGATAATTGTGAAGTTAGCTTTCGGATCTCTGTGTATATTGTAGTTCGTATTGTAAGTATATTAGTAAGTATTATAGTAAGTATTTTCTCTAAAAGCAGTCCTGGTAGTGGTAAGGGTAAGAAGCCGTTTATTTTGATATTTATTCTCCTGTTTTCCTAAATAGGTAGGTAAGACCCCTGTATTTTGTTTTCTTTATTTTGACGATAGGTAAGTTAGTGTTTTGTATTATAGATTGTTTGTTTATTGTGTTGGCCGTGCCTACCCTGACGCTTGCCCTGATGCTACCATTGTGGTAAACAATAAAACCATATTGTTTGGACTGCATTCTGCTGTGGCACCTGGTCATCCTTGGGAGTGGGGAAAGGGGGAGTCTCTTTATGTTATGCTCAGGTATTTCCTAGGCCGGGCATAACAGTGTAATTATTATTGCCTTTAAATAAACCAATATATTGTTGTGTTGTTTTATAATGTGTCAGTCATGACTTCACTTAATTATAGAACATTTAATCAATGACATAATTGATTTACATTACCTAAATTGTTTGATGAGTTATCGAATAAACAAAGTTTATTGTGGTCAAATTCCCCTTTAAGCAGGGTGAAGAGTAGTCTTCCACCTTGGGGAACCGAAGTATGGGCCACCGTATAACCGTAACAGCCCATAATAACCTTTAAGCGTCTGGCTCCCTCTGGTGGATGAAATCAGACATCGCATGATAGACCTCGAAAGACTGCAGCCAAAGATCCTCTATTTAACAGAGCAGTCACTATCTTTCATGGTCACCCACAGATATTCAACAAAGTCAATCTTTCACTTCCGTCCTGGATGTCTCGATGACAAAGTGGTTAAAATCGGGAACGTGTGGATATAAAAATACAAACATAAAAAATGAAAGAAAGAAAAAATAAATCAAAAACCATAATGGTAAAGGTTTACTAAAACACCTGTAAAACACTGTCTCTCTCCAGGAAGGTAAAAAAAGGTATACCTTGAACAATGAAGATAAAAATCCACATACATACACAATCATGCACCATATCGTATTTACCATGAATACAAGCTGTCGACTGGGAAACAACTTTCACGTACGCCTCCTAGTGGTGATTCCTAGTAGGACATGTGTGAATGTATTCAAAATTATCAGTTACAGTCACAATGTTTCTTTTTTTACATAACGGGTTGTAGCTGGACACTAAAATTTGCTTTGGCGCCATTATGTGGCGGTAATGTTCAACAACAACAACAACAATATTCCACACCAGGGGGCTGTTCCACAAAGCAGGCTTAGAAAAGCGGCGATTAACCTTGCAAGCCCGGTTTGAATTAACCTAACAAATCAATCGGGGCTAAAGCGGTTCCACAAAGCCCAAGTCAAGCTACCGTGATCTGGCTAAACCGAGCCAGGCTCAAGCAATCCAGATAATTGCGCGTGCACAGTTGTACACGGGTTATTTAAGCAGCCCGAGTGGTCGATCATGGATCTGATCGATTCATCATGGCGAAAAATGACGGTAAAGACAGAGCCGCAATGTTCAGGCCACTGAACAGCAACTTTTAGTGGAGGTCTATGGAGAATTCAGCCATATTACAATGAAAAGGGAAATACGATTGCCATAAATAAAGGGAGAGAGAAAGATTGGCAACGAATTGCTGCTAGATTGAATGCGTCAGTAATTGTTGAATTAAAAACAAACAAATTGTGTAGACCTTATCAAATATCATGTGTTCCAACAATATTAAAGAACTGAAAAGCTGTGCTAAAAATATTATAAATGAAACCATGCCATATATGAAACATCAAGACTGTAAATGTACTATCTATCGCCATAAATGATGTAGTAAAGGCTGTACGTAAGGTTTCATCTTACTACATTACAATCATCGTACTGTACTGGACCCTATATGGGGATCGAACTCATAACCTAAAGACTGAGAGTCTCATGCTCTACTGACTGAGCTGTTCGGGCTGGTTCTTACTTCTATTATATTTTTATGAAATCGGTTGTTTCCATCCTGGAAATTGATCGGTTGAAAGCGTGTTATACAGTGACTGTAAATCCCATACAGAAACAGTGAATGCGTCTCTTAGCAACCGTGGAAACATCTTGACATATATTCAAGATACTTTATTATTTCACTGAATTTGTTAAATAAAAATAATTTAGAAAATAAAATAATATTGTGTCATCAAATAATTATTTCTATAAGTTGTAACCATTTTCTAAAAGTAATACGGCACTTGAGGTCTCGCTGGACACTTATGGTTAAATGGGGTTGCCTAGCAACGCTCTGAACCGTGACTGTATCCCCGATACAGCCTACATCATTTTATATTTTTTATTTTCTATTAACGTTACACTTTATGTCTGATAGTGTAGGGTCTAGGGTAATAGTGTTGAACATTAGGATGGCGGAACCTTGTTTGAAAATCATTGCGTTTCAGTCGGATCAGTGTTACGGGAGTACCGATTAAGCTTCAACTGTGGTTTAGCCTGATATCTAGCCTGCCCTCAGGGCTTCTTTGGAAGCATAAGTTGCCACCGCAACTTAGCTTGAACTATGCTGAGCTTGCTTTGTGGAATCGAATAAGCCTGAAAATGAGCCAGACTAAGCGAAATAAGTCTGGATAAGTGGTAAACTCGCTTTGTGGAACACCCCTCAGTATCATGGGATTTCAGATTTAAAGATCACTGGTATGAGAGTCTATGGTGACAAAGACATGTTATAAAGTCAGCATGGTTCATGACTGCAGCTTATAAAAAAATTAAATGAAAATGAAGTGGAAACATTATTTTGAGGCAGGACTGCAGTACCGCGACCGGCGTCTTGGTTTCTGCATTCGGAGGTCACGTGCCAATCATTTTTGGGGGATTTTTTTTTTTTTTTTTTTTTATTCTTTTTTTTTATTAACCAAAGTTAGCATTTACAATTCTCACGGCATAGAAAAACATTCAACAGTACAGAATGACTGAGTGATACATGTACAAAGTCTTGTATGTCAAAATAATATGTATAAACATAACAAAAGAACACAAATAAAAACAATAATATTAACATTAACATATTGCTTTGGGGTCAGACTAAGTCATATTGACATAGAAGGAGAGAAAGTTTCCGGGCATGTTCATTTTTCATTATTTTTATAGATTTGAAAATATTTTTAACTCGTTCTTGAGAATAATAATTAAGGGTGGGGATTTTAAGAATTTACATTTGTGAATAAAATATTTTGTTATAATAATCAGATTATTGATCAGAAATTCCACCTTTCAATCCTCCGTGCAAATATCAAATCTTATATTATCAATAAGAAAATCTGGTAAGATGATTCCTTTAGATCGAATCCACTCACATAAGTCTGTCCATAGTGTTTGGGTCACTTTACAGTTGAAAAACAGATGATCTGTGGTTTCCACTTCATACTGACAGTTATGGCAATTGTTAAAGTCTAAATTAAATTTAAATCTCAAGAATTCGTTTGAGGGATAAATGTCATTAAGAATTTTAAAATGTACCTCTTTGGCTTTGGCAGGAAGAGGAAAAGATAAATATCTAGTCCGAATTTTATAGAGGCAGAGGGAGTGGTTTAAACGGGGAGAACTGGGGTGCGTTCACCCCCGACAAAACGTAGCAAACGGTGCACACCGTTTTCAGATTGAACGTGCCCCTGGCCTCGTACTCCTCTTCTTCCCCATTGGTCCAGCGGCTGCCACTTCTCCCTCTCTGATTGGTCCAGAGCCTTTCAGGCGTCGCGCCCAACGCGGAAGTGAGCACTCAGGAACTAGCGGCTGTGGTGGATTCGTAGCGACGGAGAGGGATGTAAAAAGACACACATCGGTCCACGACTGGCCTTTTAAAGTAGACAAACAACACGTGTAGTTAGGTAGACGTTGACACGCGGCCGGCGACATGTTGTTAGTGGCGTGTGTGACGTTTTTACTGTTGATCTCTCCGGTCGGGGCGGCTCAGAAGAAGGATGGAGGAGACGAGGAATGGGTTCATCTGCCGAACAAATGTGAAGGTAACGGTCCCAGCGCAGCACTGCCTCCCCGAAAACGGGCTCCAGGGACCTCCAGGGTCCTCCAGGGGTCCTTGAGGGGTCCTTGAGGGGGTTCCGGGTGCCCCCAGCTAGATGAGGACTAGTTTAATTTCACTGTTGTGTCACTGATCAGTGGTTAGCAGAGTGAGATCAGGTTGTTTTCACTCTCCACACTGTTGCCTCCCAACGTCAGGTCTGAAATCTAACAACAAAATGCTCTCAGATGTTTTCCCTTAAGATGAAATGGTGTGTGGTCTATATGTAGTGATTTGTCTTTTAATAGGAAGACGTTTGGGATTCCCTGTGAGCAGTTTGTCATGCTAGCTCGGTTCTGCTATAGGGTTAATACCCATGAAGCTAACCTGAACTACCAGGGTGTCTGCAGGTCCCTCACAAGTCTTCTTCTTCATCTTAAACTGAATCAACTCCATCCAAGGCCTTGAAAGGTCTCGATTACAGTTGATTACAGTCTCAAATGTAGTTTCATGTTGTTTCCCCCGGGTTGGTATTTCACTAGTGAGATATCAGCATTAAAACGATTTCCATCATGAAAAACCTGGAAGGTCTCGTCTGATTTTTCAAGGTCTCGTCTGATTTTTCAAGGTCTCGTCTGATTTTTCAAGGTCTCGTCTGGCCATTCCTGCTATTTCTTGAGCAGACAAAAACATGTTGACCAGTTCAGTGAGAAATTGTAAAAATACACAAAAATACACAATTTATATGTTCGACCTCAACGTAGTGCTGCTTGATACGGTGTACACTATCACGTAAAAAGTGATGTCAGGCTGAGAGGGAAGGGTGTGTGTGTGTGTGTGTGTGTGTGTGTGTGTGTGTGTGTGTGTGTGTGTGTGTGTGTGTCAGGGTGGTAAATTGGCACCTAACCAACCATCTAAAAATCTAGTTGGCTGGTAAAAGTGAAACTGGCTGGTGAATCATAACTTTCCAGCCGCTGTGTGTGTGTGTGTGTGTGTATGTGTGTGTGTGTGTGTGTGTGTTGACAGGTTTTGCGGTCCCTGCTCTATTTTCTCATCAATAATTCACTACCAATACTTCCCCTTTCTAACACAACTGATATTTGACTCCTCGTCTCTCTTCCTCTTTCTGTTCCTCTCTCCTCTTCCTCATCTCCTCAGTTTCCCCCTGAGGATCCAGTAACGTATCTATTTACTGATCTCTTGTTTTGTTCTTCCCCAATCCTTCTTTAAAGGAATAAACTGCAACAGTTTCATAGGAATAAATGTCTGTTTTGTGTCTTTCTACACTCACAAAACAAGAATGTAGATAGAAGATCAACAGAAGAAGAACTGGGTAGTTAGCATGAGCAGCGATAGCCACCGTGGCTGAACAGACAAAGAGAAGAGCGCCACCTACAGGAACTCAAACTCCATCAACAGGTGATCTCTCTCTCTCTCTCTCTCTCTCTCTCTCTCTCTCTCTCTCTCTCTCTCTCAACCCCCCCCCAGTCTGTAAGTTCGTCAGTATTGAGATGAAGTCGGCGTTCGAGGAGACGGGGAAGACCAAGGAAGTCATCGAGACGAAGTACCGCTTCCTGGACGATAAGGGAGCACCGCCAATCATATATGTCAAATCGTAAGTGTGTGTGTGTGTGTGTGTGTGTGAGAGAGACATTTAATTGGGGAACTTGACAGCACAAGGAGGAAGTACGATTTTAGCATGGTTGGCCCCGGTGGGAATCGAAACCCCAACCCTGACAGTTTTGGCGCCCTGGGTCGACAGGCCTACTATCTATAGAAGGACAGACTTTACTGGGATGGTTATGGATCACACACACACACACACAGATAGAGGCAACAGGGGACAGGAACTTGGTCAAGTTCACTTCCTGTGGGAGTTTTTATTATAGGACAGGGAAGCTCTTGAACTGCGTGTGTGTGTGTGTGTGCGTGTGTGTGCGTGCGCGTGTGTGTGTGCTGGCTAAATGTTCTTCAACCATCAGCTTCCTGTCGTTTTTCTTCTTTCCTTTTTAATAGTTTCATTAGCGACGTTCAATCAGAAGTAGGCTGCTTTTTATTGGCCTCAAGTTGAACCTGCCTCTCTCCCTCTCTCCCTCCCCTACCTCACCCCTCGCCCCTCTCCCCCCTCCTCCACAGAGACATCAGGTTCATTGAGGTTGTGGAGAATGTGTGTCAGAGGCTGATGGAGTACAACCTGCACAAGGAGAGAGGCGGCAGCAACCGCTTCGCCAAGGTCGGTCGACAAGACGTTTTACCAGCAGCTCTGTTGTGCTGGTTTGTCCTTCTGACTTCTCGGTGCGGGTATCAAGATCAATATCAATATCAATATCAATATCGGTCGTGGTGTTTCATTTCCGCTTTAAGTGGGGATGTACATTTTAAAGAATTCTCCAAATCCACGTTCACAACATCAACAAACAAAGAAAGACGTGATGTTAAGGAATGAGAGTCAGATGTTCTCGGTGGGTCTTTCTAATCAAACTCTTGACTGACAGCGTGGATGTAATACAACAACTATAATCCAATGAAGCCTAATGAAAATAAATAAAACCCATTGAGACGACATGTTTAGATCTATGAAGTCAACTATGATAAAAAACAGCAACTTGACTTGATCAACGTGATTACCAATCGAAGAACGTGGAACCTCAAAGTCAGATCGGGGTAGAGAGTAAAGGGAGTGATGGACGTTCCTTCACAATAACGTTTTAAAGAGAGATCTCAGCGCCTGGTGAAGTAAATCAGAGTGTTTGGTATTGATCAGCAACCCTATCAGCCCTGCAGGTATATTATGGTCAGTGTGCTATGGGGCAGGAGAAACCCGACTTATTGTCCCTTTAATTCATCCTCCCTCCCTCTCTCTGTCCCTCCCTCCCTCCTGTCCAGGGTATGTCAGAGACCTTCTCCACCCTCCATGGTTTGGTGAATAAAGGCGTCAAGGTGGTCATGGACATTCCCTACGAGCTCTGGAACGAGACTTCAGCCGAGGTGGCCGACCTGAAGAAGCAGGTACCTTCAACCCTCAACCCTCACATCCAACGTGGTGAAGCATGGAGAGGAAGATACTCACTGACTCACTCACTGACTCACTGACTCACTCACTGACTCACTAACTCACTCACTGACTGACTCACTCACTCACTCACTCATTAACTCACTCACTCATTAACTCACTCACTCACTGACTCACTCACTCACTGACTCACTCACTGACACTCATTAACTCACTCACTCATTAACTCACTAAGTAACTGACTAACTCACTAACTGACTCACTCACTCATTAACTCACTCATTAACTCACTCACTCATTAACTCACTCATTAACTCACTCACTCACTCACTAACTGACTCACTAACTCACTAAATGAAGTAAACAGGAAGAGAAGCGTCTGTTTGAGTCGATCCACGTGAGAAACTCTCCATGTATTATTACACTTATACAGTAAACGAGGGTTCCTACGGTCCTGGGAAACCTGGGAAACCTGGAAAAGCTGTGGAGTTGTGGAGTTGTGTTTTCCAGGCCTGAAGCTTGGCTGCTTGTTTTGAATGTCCCCATAGTGTCGGAATAGTCTTGGAAAAGTCCTGGAGTTTGACTGTGTGTGTGTGTGTGTGTGTGTGTGTGTGTGTCAGTGTGACATGATGGTAGAGAAGTATGAGGACGTGATTGAGGAATGGTATAAAGGGAGCCAGGAGGAGGACCTGACCACCTACCTGTGTGAGAAACATGTTCTGAAAGGACAGGACAGAGGTAACACACACACACACACACACACACACACACACACACACACACACACACACACACACACACACACACACACACACTGCAGTCATAGTCTGATACACACCATGAAAAATGTATTAGTTATGGACTCTTTCTTTCTTTCCTCCCTCCATTCCTTTTTTCCATTCCCTTCCTTCCTCCCTTCTGTCCTTTATCCCTTCTCCTTTTTACTCTTCTTTCTTTATTTCTTCTTCCCTTTTGTCTCCTTTTCCTACTTTCTTTCTTCCCTCCCTCCATTTTTTCCATTCCTTTTTCCCATTCCTCTTCCTTCTTCCTTCCATCATTACCTCCTCCCTCCCTCCCTCCCTCTCTTTCCTTCCCTCCTTCCATCCAGCCTGCCTGAACGAGGAGTGGAAAGCGGAGAAGAAAGGCGACCCGGCGGCCATCGCAGAGGACAAGAAGAAGAAGAAGAAAAAGGGAGGGAAGAAGGGGAAGGGCAAAAATGGGGGAGGAGACGGAGACGGCAGCTCGGAGGGAGAGAAGACGACCAAGAAGAAGAAAGAGAAGAAGGTGAAGAAGAAAAAGAGCAAAGCTCCGGTGGAGAAGACGGAGGGAGGAGGGGTGTTGTCGGACGAGGAGATCCAGGCGAAGGTGTCTCTGCCTGGGCAGAAGACGGAGCTGTGAGCCCCCGTCTGGACGGACCAGGGCGTCTGCAGGCCGTCTGCAGGGCGTCTGCAGGTCCTGGATCAGTCTTAACATGTTGTGAATGTGGCCTGCAAGGTCCTTGAGTCTGTACTGTTATACGCAGCCTTCAAGTCCAGTTGAGTTGTCCAGGTCGTGTCTTGGTGTGATGTTCTCCCCGTCGAGACGCTCCAGCTTTGTTGTTTTCACTTCCATGTTTGTTTCAGCTGTGAGGTTGGTCCTGCGCTACACAGGCCTCAAAGTCTTAGATGGACCTTGATGAAACTTGCAGGCACCCTGACTAAGATTGTCTTTTACAAACGGTCCCTGAGAGGGTCCTACAGGGTCCTGGGAGGTCCTACAGGGTCCTGGAGGGCCTCAGCAGAACCCAAACTGATTCAAGTCTCACAAGGAGAATAGAGATATACTAGGGAATCACTCTTTCTTTCTTTCTTTCTTGCTTTATCCTCTGAATGGAGCTGCAATGCAACTGCTGGCGATCATGCTGTATATCTGTGTGTGTGTGTGTGTGTGTGTGTGTGTGTGTGTGTGTGTGTGTGTGTGTGTGTGTAACCCGTTCATATTTCTCGACGGTGTATCGGTACAGGACCTTGATCCATCTCATTTAATTTTCCTCTTTCATGTTCAGTCAAAACAATTGAAAAAAAAAAAATAGTAAAACCTTTAACGGTTGTGTTGAGTAGATACCGTTCATTATTTATTGATTAACAACGATTTGTGATTCTATTGTTTGATGTTTTTAAGATTTTTCATTTATTATCTTTGTGTTGGCTGTAAAAAAAAGCTGCTGTTTAAGGTGTGTGTGTGTGTGTGTGTGTGTGTGTGTGTGTGTGTGTGTGTGTGTGTGTGTGTGTGTATTTTCCAAATGTGTGTGTTCATGGAAATTCTACTGATTTTTACCCTGAAGCAGATGATGCTGTCTGTGTTCTATCAAGTTGCTTTTTGAAACGGTGAACAGACGTCAGTGGTTCAATAAAGGTATTACCTATGAAATGCTTTTTTGTCGTCCATCAGGAGTTTGAACTCTCTGGAAACAACAACAACAACAACAACATGTGTAAAGTAAAGGATGTTCTGTCCTGGTAGCTGTAGTTGAATGTGTTGTGAAGCGTCATTTTCAGTTATCGAGTCAAAATCTCCAGATCCTTTGTAGAAGTTCAATACTTGTCACCGTATCTGACACCAGTACCATCACTTGGTCTGATCCTGAATCAGGTGGAGGAATGGAACTCAGGTGACTCAACATGTCAGACCATGCACAGGTCGGCCCACTAGGTGGAGCCAGAGCTCCATGTCCACAGCACTGGAACCACTGATGAACCCGGTCCTGGGATGCTGTACAGTAGTAGTATTGGTAGTAGTAGTAGTAGTAGTAGTAGTATCACTACTCCTGTTTTCATTAACTCATTAATTATTATTAGATAAACATTTTAGTTGAGATGTTCAGGAAATGTATTGAGAAGATTTACCTGCACATCACATCACACACACACACAGAGTGACGCGTGCACACACACACACACACACCCCTTATTGAGTTGGTCGCTCCGTGCAGTACCGTGTTCGGTCTGCAGGTGTCGCTCCGTCAGCAGGGTGAGTGTGACGGCGGATTTTTCACCTTCCAGTGAACTGACCAACAACCAAATCCACTTAAGCTGTGACAAAATGAAATGGCCTCTCACCCCCCTCCCCCTCTCTCACCCTCCTCCCCCTCTCTCACCCCCTCCCTCGCTCACCCCCCCTCCCTGTCTCTCTCTCTCTTCTCTCTCTCTCTAGAGTGAATTCAATCCATCAACCTTATTCTCCTTTCAACAATCAAATCTCCCCGTTTTCTATTTGTGTCGTGCTCCTCTCGGTGTGTGTGTGTGTGTGTGTGTGTGCGTGTGTGTGCGTGTGTGTATTCGTGGAGATAATTGAATAACATTTATCCATCTTTGATGTGTGTGTGCGCACATACATGTCATTCTGTGTACGTTTGTCACTTTTTGTCACTGTGTGTGTGTGTGTGTGTGTGCGTGTGTGTGTGGTGTTTATTTGTTGAATAATTCAGGACTGGGTGTTTATAGAGCCTCTGTAGCCTCAGAGCTCCAATAACACAGGACAAATATTGTCTGTCACACACACACACACACACACACACACACACACAACATGGATGTTCACATCATCTCTCACACTCATCCTCCATCTTTTCTTATAATTCTTTCTTCTTTCATTCTCTCTCTCTCACACACACACACACTCCCTTTATCAGCCATGCCAGGGTTGATGGTTTATTTGGTCATTGTGGACAGTGGAAATGGAATGTAGAGAGACCCACCGTGAACACACACACACACACGTTGCTATATTTATGAGGACCTTCCATGACTCCCTTAACCTCAACATCCTCACTTTGGAGAACTTCCCACATCTTCCTCGTGAAGTTAGAATCGAATCACACACACACACACACACACACACACATACACACACACACAGCGGTGATGGAACAGAAAGAAACACTTTTCTAATCTTGAGAAAATGAAACAGACGTTTGAATGGACATATTGATTCTTCCTCCCATTTCAATCTTCATCTGGTATTATCTGTGTCCTACCTCTGTGTGTGTGTGTGTGTGTGTGTGTGTGTGTGTGTGTGTGTGTGCTTCAATTCTATCTTCACGAGGAAGATGTGGGAAGTTCTCCAAAGTGAGGATGTTGAGGTTAAGGGAGTCATGGAAGGTCCTCATAAGTATAGCAACGTGTGTGTGTGTGTGTGTGTGTGTGTGTGTGCAGTCATTATTAGTTATTTTTTTTCATTTTGTGATGCTCAGGGACAACACATGAAATCCTCTTCGTCCTCGTCCACTATTTAACCTCCTGAAACCCGACACCTGGCGGCTCGTTACCGATGCTTCAATACTTGGTGACGATTGCTGGGCAGCTGATGCTTTCCAGTGGCCAAATAATGGATAAAACCTGTCCAAACCCATCCCTCCCTCCAACCCTCCCTCCATCCAGACCTCCTTTTCCCCAGTGACTCCCCAGGCACTCCCGGGCATGCTGGGAGATGTAGTCCCTCTGGTGTCCTTCGAGTCAGCCATGACTGGTAAACCTCCAAAGGGACCGGGACCTACTGGAATGAAGGTAGACTCGTGAAGTCTGAATCACACTACAAGTCAATCTTCTCCAGCTGGAGGTCCGCAGGCGCATCAGAGGCTTCACCTGTCAGCGGTGAGCGAGAAAATAAAGTTTGTTGTTTGTTGAAACTCACTCAGTCGTCTCTGTCCTGCTTCCCGCTGTTTCTCTCCCAGATGGAGGGAATGTTCAGGGTCACGATTTGACGGCAGCATTTCCCACGTCGTCAGCTTCAACTGGAAGGTGCAGATGCTGCCATGACTTTGTGTGACAACCAACGTCGGAAACGGTGAGGAGCACCAGTTGAAGAAGGTACATCAACAAACAGAAAGATGTCTGACTCAATAAAACAACACATTGGCTCTGGTGCTCCATGCTAACACTTTGGCGTACACTATGATGAGTGATAGTAGGCTCCACACTAACACTTTAGCATACACTATGTTGAGTGATAGAAGACTCCACACTCACACTTTAGCGTACACTATGTTGAGTGATAGTAGGCTCCACACTAACACTTTAGCATACACTATGTTGAGTGATAGAAGACTCCACGCTAACACTTTAGCATACACTATGATGAGTGATAGTAGGCTCCATGCTTAACACTTTAGCATACACTATGTTGAGTGATAGTAGGCTCCACGCTAACACTTTAGCATCCACACTATGTTGAGTGATAGTAGGCTCCACGCTAACACTTTAGCATCCACACTATGTTGAGTGATAGTAGGCTCCACGCTAACACTTTAGCATACACTATGTTGAGTGATAGTAGGCTCCACGCTAACACTTTAGCGTACACTATGATGAGTGATAGTAGGCTCCACACTAACACTTTAGCGTACACTATGTTGAGTGATAGTAGACTCCACGCTAACACTTTAGCGTACACTATGTTGAGTGATAGTAGGCTCCATGCTAACACTTTAGCATACACTATGATGAGTGATAGTAGGCTCCATGCTTAACACTTTAGCATACACTATGTTGAGTGATAGTAGGCTCCACGCTAACACTTTAGCATACACTATGTTGAGTGATAGTAGGCTCCACGCTAACACTTTAGCATCCACACTATGTTGAATGATAGTAGGCTCCACGCTAACACTTTAGCATCCACACTATGTCTGCTATGGTGCAAATCCATGGCAGCTAATCCACCGATGTCGGTTTCTTTGCTCCTTGAGGTCAGAAGATCATTGTTCATAAAATACGTGATGACAACAAGAAGTAGCGCCACAACAACTGAGAAAAAGGGGAGGATTTGATCTTCAGCCCTACGTGGGAAAACAAACAGCATCATGTCTGGATCTCAGGAGGTTAAAACTCAGATCTTCGTCTTAAATGGTTTTTCCTCCATCTTGTCCGGTGGCGGTTTGTTGTGTTTCCACATCCTGCAGGTTAAATAACAGACGCTCTGATCCCAAAACCTCCTGGTGAACCTCTGGTCCACCTCAAACAATCCATTACTCTGATACAGAGGAGGCTTAACCTGCAGGATGGATGGAGGGAAGGGGGGGAGTGAGAGAGAGGGGGGGGGGGAGGGGGAGAGAAAGCAAAAAGCTAGACTGAGGGACAGTGAGAGAGAGAGGAGAAAAGAGAGGGAGGAGAGAGAGAGATGGAAAGAGAAAAGGAGAAAGGAAGAGAAGAATGGAGTGAGAAAAAGAGGCAGAGTTTGAGAGAGAATCAAAGGAAGAGAGATAAGAGAAAAGAAAGGGAGGGAAAGATGGAGAGGGAAATAACTAAAGAGAGCGAAAGAAAGTGAAAGGGAGAGAAAAAGAAAAGAGAACAAGAGAGAGAGGAGGAGAGGGAGAACGAGTAAGGGAGGAAGGGAAAGAAAAGAAAGAGCAACATAAAAAGAGAGAGACAAAGGGAGAGAAAAAGAGAGAGAGAGAGAGGGAGAGAGATAATGGTAGTGAGTAAGAGAGAGAGCAGCAGGTCTACCTTTCCTCCATTGCCCTCTTACTCTCTCCTCCCGCCTCCCGTCCTGGCCAGCGAGGGGGAGCGCGGCCTTGGCGGTCCAATTCATCTTCGTTCTCCTCACAACGCTGCGTTCGACGAAGGTCAAAACCTGGAAAATAGGCTGCACACCAGGCGCTCTGTCACCAGACACCCTTCACCTGCCGAGCGTCGCCACAACTAGGACAGAGCGGCCAAAAATACACCCAGCGCCGCGAAGAAGCCCTCCATGATTCATCCTGCATGAACCTGCATCAGTGCTGCAGCAGACGATGTGAAGCGATGTGAAGCGATATTAAACGATGTGAAACGATATGTAATTTGATGAAACTTTGTGAAACGATGTGAAACGATGTGAAACAATATGAAATGATATGAAACGATGTGAAACGATGTGAAGCGATGTGAAGCGATGTGAAGCGATATTAAACAATGTGAAACGATATGAAATGATGTGAAATGATGTGAAACGATGTGAAGCGATGTGAAGCGATGTGAAACGATATGTAATTTGATGAAACTTTGTGAAACGATGTGAAACGATATTAAACGATGTGAAACGATATGAAATGATATGAAACGATGTGAAACGATGTGAAGCGATGTGAAGCGATATTAAACAATGTGAAACGATATGAAACGATGTGAAACGATGTGAAACGATGTGAAGCGATGTGAAGCGATGTGAAACGATATGTAATTTTATGAAACTTTGTGAAACAATGTGAAACGATGTGAAACGATGTGAAGCGATATTAAACTATGTGAAACGATATGAAGCAATGTGAAGTGATGTGAAACGATGTGAAGCGATGTGAAACGATGTGAAACAATGTGAAAACGATGTGAAACAATGTTAAACGATGTGAAACTGTGAAACGATATTAAACGTTGTGAAACGCTGTGAAACGCTGTGAAACGATGTTAAACGATATGAAACGATGTTAAACGATATGAAATGATATTAAACGTTGTGAAACGATGTGAAACGATGTGAAACGATGTGAAAAACGATATTCATGATGTTCATCAGATCCAAACTGATTAAACATGATTTAAATCAATAATTTGTCATGTTTTCATGTCAATCAACCTCTACCAGGTCATGATCGATAAACACCCAGTGTCAGGTAGGTGTCTCCTGGGAGAAACCCTCTGGAGACAGGAAGTGAAGCGTTTTTGTTTGAAAGAAACAGAAGAAGAACTGAGAAGAAGCACTTTTGAATGCACGGCTAAAAACACGCTAAAAAGGGAATCAGTGTGGACGCAAACGGAGGTGACATGTGGCTGACATGTTGCATGATAAGCTTCACTCCCCAGGTGGAGGAGGTGTCACGAGGTTGGGCGGTGGTCAGAAGGAAGTCCTTTACTGTCGGTTCGTCTCGGTGGAACCGGAGCGCCGACTGACGGGAGCGTCAGGTCAGATTTCCAAACGCACCCTCAGCGCCAAGCCCCGAGGGAACGCCATGGAGACGCCGCCACTGGACGGCTCCGTGGCATTTAGAGCAGAAAGGTGTGACATGCAAGCCCTCACGCTCACACACACACACACACACACACACGCTCACACACACCTCGGGGCCTGCTGTTAATAACAGTTGACCTTTGCATGTTTAGGCTGTGAGATGATACTAAACCAGACCTGAGGACGTCATATCACACCTCCCTCCATCCCGCCATCTCTCATCTCTCCATCCATCCCTCTATTTCTCTCTCATTCCTTCATCCTTTCCTTTATCTTTCTCATTCCGCCATTACTCTTTACCTGTATCCCTCCCCATCCTCCATCCATCCTCCCTCCCTTTCCATCCCTCCATCCCTTGTTCCCCATCCCTCCCTCCCTGCATGCTAAATTGTTAGCATGGAGCCTACTATCACTCAACATAGTGTATGCTAAAGTGTTAGCATGGAACCTACTATCACTCAACATAGTGTATGCTAAAGTGTTAGCATGGAACCTACTATCACTTAACATAGTGTATGCTAAAGTGTTAGCATGCAGCAACAGAGCCAATGATCTACCGGGAACACGTGGATGATTTTGGTGTTATGTTGTCATTACTTAACGGGAAGTCAATCTCTACTTTGCTTTCATGTACTGTGAAAACTGTGTGTGTGTGTGTGTGTGTGTGTGTGTGTGAGAGAGAGAGCGAGTGTTTTTTTGGCATAGAAGTTGAAGTCTCTCTCTCAATCAGCTTTACAGGGTCGAAGGCATAACAGAAAAATATTGCCAAACTCATTTCTCCTCTTCTTCTCTTCTCTCTCTCTCTCTCTCTCTATTCCCCCTCAGTTCAATTAAAAACACATCTCCATCTCTCTCGTTTGTCTCTCCATGAGTAAATCTTTCCGTCCGGAGAGGTCAGTGAACGACAGAAGAATGTGTCTTCTCTGTCGTTTCTCTCTCCGTCTCTCCATCTGGTTTTCATATCATTGTGCCGAACCAGAACAAACATCGGACGCGAAACCTAGAGGAGAGGGCTGGCTGCTATCTTTGTAAAAGGTCAGCAGGGAATCTAAGGCCACCCAGCTAAAACAACACACACACACAACACACACACACACGCACACGCACACGCACACACACACACACACACACACACACACTCCCCGAGGACTCATATCCACCTCACCCACCCTCATTCCCTTTTTACAATCAGTTATTTTAATTCCTCCATCCACTTTCCCCTTTTTCTTTCTCACGTTCTGTCTCTCTCTCTTTCTCTCTCTCCTCTGTCTCCGTCTATGTCTCTCTCTCTCTCTCTCGTCAAGTGTTCGTCCCGCCTGCCAAGTTTCACTTGGTCTGTTTGGAAAAAACACAAAACAGTTGCTAATTTGGTATGAATCTGAAGAGTTTCATCAGTACTGTGTGTGTGTGTGTGTGTGTGTGTCCATTCACACACACACTTTCCCACCCCTAGAATTACAACTGACAGAAATAGTTCCTCCATTCAGGGCGATTACGTTCCCATCCTGTCTGTGTGCCGTCAGCAGTGGATTTATTTCACCAATTGTAATCACAGTTTTCATAAGCGTTCAGCCGAGAAGGAGGTTGGTGCCTTGCTCAACGGCACGCCGGCAGGACTCATGGTTGTCGCTGACAACGTTGTTTCCTTTGATCCAAACCAGAGTAGAAAAGTTCACTTTGGTTCGTTCAGGTTTCCACTGCACAATCACTGAAGTCACATGGACTCACAAGAAGCTGGTTTGTTGGACGGTTTTGCACCAAAGATCCTCCCTCGAAGAACAGGTTGCCTCCTTCAGGTTCTCGTTGTCATTAAAGACCCGCCCTGGAGGAACGGGTTGCCTCCTTCGGGTTCTCGTTGTCGTTAAAGATCCTCCCTCGAAGAACGGGTTGCCTCCTTCGGGTTCTCGTTGTCGTTAAAGATCCTCCCTCGAAGAACGGGTTGCCCCCTTCGGGTTCTCGTTGTCGTTAAAGATCCTCCCTCGAAGAACGGGTTGCCCCCTTCGGGTTCTCGTTGTCGTTAAAGACCCGCCCTCGAGGAACGGGTTGCCTCCTTCGGGTTCTCGTTTTCGTTAAAGACCCTCCCTCGAAGAACGGGTTGCCTCCTTCGGGTTCTCGTTTTCGTTAAAGACCCGCCCTCGAAGAACGGGTTGCCTCCTTCGGGTTCTCGTTTTCGTTAAAGACCCTCCCTCGAAGAACAGGGTTGCCTCCTTCGGGTTCTCGTTTTCGTTAAAGACCCTCCCTCGAAGAACAGGGTGCCTCCTTCGGGTTCTCGTTTTCGTTAAAGATCCCTCCCTCGAAGAACGGGTTGCCTCCTTCGGGTTCTCGTTGTCGTTAAAGATCCTCCCTCGAAGAACAGGGTTGCCCCCTTCGGGTTCTCGTTGTCGTTAAAGATCCTCCCTCGAAGAACGGGTCGCCCCCTTCGGGTTCTCGTTGTCGTTAAAGATCCGCCCTCGAAGAACGGGTCGCCCCCTTCAGGGTTCTCGTTGTCGTTAAAGATCCTCCCTCGAAGAACGGGTCGCCTCCTTCGGGTTCTCGTTGTCGTTAAAGATCCGCCCTCGAAGAACGTGTCGCCTCCTTCGGGTTCTCGTTGTCGTTAAAGATCCTCCCTCGAAGAACGGGTCGCCTCCTTCGGGTTCTCGTTGTCGTTAAAGATCCTCCCTCGAAGAACGGGTCGCCTCCTTCGGGTTCTCGTTGTCGTTAAAGATCCTCCCTCGAAGAACGGGTCGCCTCCTTCGGGTTCTCGTTTTTGTTAAAGATCCTCCCTCGAAGAACGGGTCGCCCCCTTCGGGTTCTCGTTGTCGTTAAAGATCCTCCCTCGAAGAACGGGTCGCTTCCTTTGGGTTCTCGTTGTCGTTAAAGATCCTCCCTCGAAGAACGGGTCGCCTCCTTCGGGTTCTCGTTTTCGTTAAAGATCCTCCCTCGAAGAACGGGTCGCCCCCTTCGGGTTCTCGTTGTCGTTAAAGATCCTCCCTCGAAGAACGGGTTGCCCCCTTCGGGTTCTCGTTTTCGTTAAAAATCCTCCCTCGAAGAACGGGTTGCCTCCTTCAGGTTCTCGTTGTCGTTAAAGATCCTCCCTCAAAGAACGGGTTGCCTCCTTCAGGTTCTCGTTGTCGTTAAAGATCCTCCCTCAAAGAACGGGTTGCCTCCTTCAGGTTCTCGTTTTCGTTCAGGAGAGAGCAGCAGTGCAATGATAACCTTTAACCTTTCACCTCAACATGTTGGAAAGTTTAGTGTCGGTAAACGGTAAGAAACACGTGCACCTTTGTTATATTATATCCAACCTTTGGGTCACGAGCCGTTGCATTCATGTACTTGGTGCTTCTGTCCATTTATATTCTGTGTTCTGTTGGTGGACTGGAGTAACCACTGTTTACACCACAGGTTACACATGAGGTCAACCACATCAAAGAGCTGTACACACCCTGAGTGTGTGTGTGTGTGTGTGTGTGTGTGTGTGTGTGTGTGTGTGTGTATTTGTAGGGAGTGAGTGTAGGATTGTACAGTATTTGTGTGTGTGCTTACATATGTATGAGTGAGTGTGCGTTCAAGGGTGTGTATGTTTTAGTTTGTGAGTATGTGAGAGTGTGTATATTTTGTGTGTTTGTATTTGCACATACATGTGTGTTTGTGCATATGTGAGAGTATCTGTAAGAGTGTGTGAGTGTGTGTGTGTGAGTGTGTGTGGCAGGTGTTTTGCGTCACCACCCACCATCCATCAAGTCAAATAGGCGAATGACAGGAAGAACAAAAACAAATCCCTCGCTCCGACAAAAATAAACGACTGATGCCGACCAATGACAAGTGTTTATTGTGTGTGTGTGTGTGTGTCTACATGCATGTGTGTATGGGTGTGTGTGTGGAGAGAGAGAGAGAGACAGAGACAGAGACAGAGATGGAGAAGTAAATGGGGAGGTGTTTATTGCTTTACCAGGTCAGTAGGCAGGCGTGCACACACACACACACACACACACACACACTCACATGCATTTTCCCGCTCAGTGAGCATACAAAGTAAATATTTCCGAGATGACAGACTCGACCACTCAATCCTGGTTAGGAGAGAGAGAGCAAAGAAAAAAGAATGAAGGACAAGGATGAGAAAGAAGAGGAAGAAGAAAACGTGATGAAGATGAAAGAAAAAAGAAAGAACTAGAGAGAAAGATGGAGGCGGGGGAGAAGAGAGTTGGACAAGAAAGGAGATGGAGAGAAGGAGGAAAAGAGAAAGCAACAAATCACTAACAGAAAAAACTATTTAAACAACATTTTTCCCCAAAATTTTAAATATTTTGCATCAATTTTCAAAACGAAAATTTCAAAATGTCCCTTTGTAAAAAAAATATGATTGTATAGTATTATCAATAATAAAATAATAAATTGTATTCATAACAATCGATACATTATTAAAAAAAAATATTAAATTCTAATTCTAAAAAATTATAATAATTATTTAATTTACTTTAATTTAATAAATATAATTTAGTAATAATTTAATAATTTTCAACACAAAAAATCAATACAGGAACTGAAGTGATTTGAAATGAGAGAGAGAGAAAAAAGAGAAGAGAGCGAAAAGAGAGAGTAGGAGGGATGAGAAATAAAGAGAAGAGAGAAAGTGTTGTGGGAAAGAAAGATTGGAGAAAGGAGAGGATGACGAGAGGAGACAGAGGGATGGAAAGATAGAGGGAAGGAAGTAGACAGAGAGAGAGAGAGTGTGTGTGTGTGTGTGTGTGAGTGTGTGTGAGAGAGAGAGAGAGAGAGAGAGAGAGGTAGTGATGACCTATCCCAGCTGTCTGTGGATAATGAGAAGCTGTCAGCACTAAGAGGAGAGGACAGAACACTGGCGCACGCACGCACACACACGCACGCACACACACACACACACACACACACACACACACAGTTTTGTTGGCATACACATGTTCATCGTGTGTGTGTTTCCGTGCATCATGCTTACCTGAGTGTGTTCACATGTAGATAATAACTTCTTTGAAGCATGCACTCACACACACACACACACACACACACACACACTGAATCCCTGTATCCTTCATTCCTTCATCTACACAGCCCCATGTCGATATTAAGTAGAATTACTTCTCAGACACACACACACACACACACACACACACCCGGGCAGGTTGTGGCGGTACCCCAGGGCTCAGTTTGGGAGGAAACTCCCTTTCTAATTTTCCTCATAAAGACCCTAATGAAGACTAATGATGGAGCTAGGTGTGCGTGTGTGCGTGTGTGTGCGTGTGTGGTGTGCGTGTGTGTGTGTGTGTGTTTCCCACTTTAACAACCTGGCTACCATGTCTGGGAATGTCTCTGTTCACCTTCCTTTCATCCTTCCACCCTTTCATTCATCCCTCTTTCTTTTTGTTTCTCCTTCTCTTCTCCCTCCATCCTTCCCTCCTTGCTCCTGCTCATTCATCCCTATTTCTCTTGCCTTTCCATCCCTCCATCCTTCCTTTCATCTCTGTATCTTCCCCTCTTTTCTTTTCCATTCCCTTCCTTCTTTACCTCCGCCTCACCCCTTCTCCATCCTCCCATCCTCCCTTCAATCTCCCCTTCTTTTCCAGTCCTTCTCCCCATACATTTTTTCATTCATCCCCCTCTTTCTAGTCACATCCCTCCATCTTTCCTTCCATCTCTTTATCTATTATCTATCCATCTTTCTTTACTCATCCCTCCATCCTTCATTTCATCTGTTCATTTTCCTCTTTTTCATTTCACTTTCTTCTCGTTTCATCTCTCTTTTCCCTCTTGTCCTCCTTTCATCCTTTTCTTCTCCCTCCCTTTCAATCCTCTCTTGTCCTCCTTTCATCCATCCATCATTTTCTCCTAAGTTTTTGAGATCTCTCTCCTTTCATCTCTTTTTACATTTTCTTTTACTTTTTTCCTCATCCCTCCATCCTCTCGTTTCTCTCATCACTCGTTCCTATCATTCCTCCTCTTCTCTATTCACTCTTCATCTCCTTACCTTCATCTTTCTCATTTTCCCTGTCATCTTATTTCGTTTTCTATCTTTCCCTCCATCTCTCCTTTCTCCATTCCTTGTCTTTCTTCTCTTATTCCCTTCTTTTCTTCATTGATTCTTCCATCATCCATCCATCATTTATTTCTTTTCTCCTCCCTCCTTCTCTACCCATTACCAACCTATTTATCTGACTATTTCTCTCTCTATTCCTTTCTTTCCACCTTTCTCTTCTTCTATCTTTCCCGTTTAATCCATCCATCTCTCCCTCTCTTATACCCCTTTTTCTTTTTCTCTCCCCCTTTCTGTCTTTTTCCATCTATTTTCCTCTTTTCTCCCTCCCTCCTTCATTCCCTCCGTCTATAAAACAGTTTACAATCCACCAATTAGGAAGACTGTCTCCGGTCTTCCTCTCTCTCTCTCTCTCTCTTCCTCTCTTCTTCTTCTCTTCCCCTTTTTTTCCATTGGCTACAGACGTTCGATTTCAGAGCATTGTTTTACTGTCCTGGGAGTGCCAGGTGGGTGGAGCTTACTGCATCAGGATAATAAACCAGATTGATTTTTGAAATATCTAAACTTTCTGGGACTCCCAGTCTGATTCTGGTCTGTCTAGCTACTGCATTGCATTCTGGTCTATCTTGCTACTGCATTGCATTCTGGTCTATCTTGCTACTGCATTGCATTCTGGTCTATCTTGCTACTGCATTACATTCTGGTCTATCTTGCTACTGCATTGCATTCTGGTCTATCTAGCTACTGCATTGCATTCTGGTCTATGTTGGCTACTGCATTGCATTCTGGTCTATCTCAGCTACTGCATTGCCTTCTGGTCTATCTTGCTACTGCATTGCATTCTGGTCTATCTTGGCTACTGCATTGCATTCTGGTCTATCTTGGCTACTGCATTGCATTCTGGTCTATCTAGCTACTGCATTGCATCCTGGTCTATCTAGCTACTGCATTGCATTCTGGTCTATCTTGGCTACTGCATTACATTCTGGTCTATCTTGCTACTGCATTGCATCCTGGTCTATCTAGCTACTGCATTGCATTCTGGTCTATCTTGGCTACTGCATTGCATTCTGGTCTATCTTAGCTACTGCATTGCATTCTGGTCTATCTTGGCTACTGCATTGCATTCTGGTCTATCTTAGCTACTGCACTGCATTCTGGTCTATCTTGGCTACTGCATTGCATTCTGGTCTGTCTTAGCTACTGCATTGCATTCTGGTCTATCTTACTACTGCATTGCATTCTGGTCTATCTCCTGTCGGTGTAGAAATTGGTCTCTCTCTCTCCTCTGATGGATTTCTCCTGTATGATTGTTGATCGTCGGTCTAGAAAGAAGCCCTTGCTCTTTGATTCTGATTGGCTGACACCAAAACCTGACGTTGATGTTTTAGATCCATGAAACATTTCCTGATATCAAACTGGGAATATCTAATTTGTCCCAAACTACTCCTGAGTGGAGAAACATCGCCAGTAGCTTTTTATTTTAGGGTCAATTTCTCCTTTAATAATCAATAACATCCATTTTATTTTCCCTCTCTCTGACATCATTTCATCATAATACCTCTTTCCCTCCCTGCTCTGTCCATCATCTCCCCCATCACTTTTTATTCACCTCCCTCTTTCTCTCTGTTTTCCTTTCTGTCACTTTCTCACAGGTTTCCTCCCAGATCCCTCAATCTCTCTTTTCCGTTCGCTCTGTCGCCTCTTCATCCTCCTTTTCTCTCCACCTTCACTTTCTATCTATCCTTCTTCATCTCTCGCTATTTTCTCTCTCCGTTCATCCCTCAGTGTTTCTCCCTCCATTAGGAGGAAATGGAAAAAGTGACATCAGCTATTTGGTAAACAGAGAGAGATGGAGGGAGAGAGAGAGAGAGAGAAGAGGATGGAGGGATGGATGGATGGATGGAGGATAGAAAGTAACGAGAGAAGAGAAAAGAGGGCAAGCAAGACAGAGATAGAGGGAGAGGAGGGTGGAAGCCAAGATGAAAAGAGGTTAGGAGGAAAAAAAGAAAGAGGGGGGAGAGAGAGAGAGAGGTAGAGATGAGAGAGGGCAGGAGGGATGAAGAAAAAGGAAAGAGAAAGAGGGACAGAGATGAAAGAGAGAAGGATGGAGAGAGAGAGAGAGAGAGAGAGAGAGAGAGAGAGAGATCCATTATGGAGAGAGGCTTCACCTCATTAACCTCATAATGCAGAGTAAATATACAGTCTAAATGGAACATAGACGACGTGTGTGTGTGTGTGTGTGTGTGTGTGTGTGTGTGTGTGTGTGCATCCAGTAAATAGAATACCCGAGACGGAATATAGCATTTGTCTTTGAACAGTGTGTGTGTGTGTGTGTGTGTGTGTAGACACTAAAAAGAAAGAGAGAATTGAATATACCTTTGGATTTTTTAATGTTTGTGTGTCTGTTTTTATGTGCGTATATTCTGTGTATGTGTGTATTATGATATATAAGTGTGTGTGTGTGTGTGTGTGTGTGTGTGTGTGTGTGTGAGAGAGACACATCACCAGACACCAGTCGTTATAATACTGTATATTTGCAGCCAGCTCAAACCCAGAAACAGTGACAGACCGAGAGATCAAGAGGAAATAAAACCAAAACGCTGTATGTCATTTCTATCTACACGGAATATCCCTTTACCTCCCCCCCTCCCCCCGTCCCTCCCTCCCTCCCTCCCGCCCGTACACATTTCAAATAGTAATCAACAAATAAACAAACAAATAAACACACAAAGGAATAAACAAAACTGCAACACAACAGTCTGCACTCGTAGAAGGTCAGAAAGTCGGGGGATGGGTGTTTCCGATGTGTGATGTTTGAGGAGCGCTTGATTTACTGACTGGCTGCGCACTCAGGGGGGAGGGGCGATGAACTGACTTTTAATACTGCTGTGCTCGGTTTCGTTTTGCCGCTGTCGTGAAATTATTGGAGATGAGCACAACGTCTTAAAATGCGACAACAACATCCACCCACCAGGACAGGATGACACGGAGGAGACGCGACTAGAAACAGGAAGTAGTTTGACGTCGAAACAGTGCGGTGGAGGGTGGGGCGGAGACATTTACCTTCGGGTTCAACTCCCAACCCAAGTTTTCATTGTGTGTTTTTATTATGACCAAAAAACCGTAACCTACCCTTAGCTAGTTAGCTAACCGTTAGCTAACCTTTTCACGTGGAAATGGCGTCATCATGCTATTGTGACATCATCCTTTCATGGTGGGTGATCCTCAACGCATAATCTGCCTTTTAGAGTTTGTGCTCATTTCAGTTTTTTGTTGTCCGTTGTTTGTTTGCACTATTTTGTTTCGTATCGTTGCAGAAGCACGGTAGCGCCCCCTAGCAGCCACCTCGCTCCAATCCAAACGCCACAAGATTTGTTTTTCATTTGACCGTCCACGTGTAAGGTGGAATAAGAAGACCCAGCAACCATTTTGACGTTGATACAACGGTCTTCAAAAGCTTTTTAATACGAATTTCTACCATAATATCACATTTTGTTTGAGATGACGTTGAACCGTCCATCAGAAGTTGAAGTGACGTCCAAGTGGCCACACCAGTACGACAAATCAAGCGCTCCTCATCTTCAATTTCGCAAATATCGGAAACTTACTTGACTACTACTTCCTGGTCACGGGGAGGGGGGTCAAAGGTGAAAAGGTCCAAAGTCAAGGAAGAGAATTCACGTACCTTTAGGATATAATATCGTGTCTAAAAATCACTCCATCGTAATAAAAAAAGGGTTTTGTTTTTTCGAACTTTTGCATCATTTGAGAAACTGATTTCACAGGTAAGGGTGATAGAAAATACTTCATACATTGAAAAGCTGCATCCAACATTTTCAGAGTAATGCCTCCTTACAGAGAGAGAGAGAGAGAGAGAGAGAGAGAGAGCGGGAAAGAGAGGATGAGGAGGGGATTGAGAGGACAGAAAAAGAAAGATAAATAGAAAAAGAAAGGAAGAGGGGGAGGAATAAAGATAGAAAAGTGGGGGTAAGGAGTGTACGAAGGGTAAAATAAGCCAAATGACAACATAAGAAAAGTTTTCCCATGCATTCTTTTCAGTCCCTGTACGGAAAAAAAGAATCAATGAAAGACAAGAGACGGAAATAGTCTCCCAGTTGTTTTTCTCCTTTTTTCTTCAGATTTTTTTTTTTTTGTCATCACTTATTTATTTATTTTTTACACTTCTTTTCTCGTCCCCCAGTCCTGAGCTCCTCCGATTAGCTGATTACCGTCCAATCAGAGTTTGGGTAACAACATCAACAGCCAGCCAATGAGGTTGTCTGAAGTTCTGGTTACCGTCAAATCCAGAGGGGGGGGGCGGGGTTTAGGGGCGGGGTTTGTTTTCAATGTTTTCCTTCAACCACGATAAAAAAAGAGAAACCATACTCCTGTCACGTGGGCATCCTTCAGAACCAGACCCACGACTCATTTTGGGTCAAATCGGGATGCTATCGTGTCATTGGACCGTTTGGAGTCTGAACGGTCCAATCAGAGTGATCCCAGGTGAGGTGAGGTGAGACGACCGCCGTCCAGATCGGAGGGTTGCGGTGACGTTCAACCTCCCGTCGAGACTGCGGCGGCATTTTTCCTCCGCCGGGACGCTTTTATTTTTTATTTTTCAGGAACGAGGGATGAGAGACGTCACAGCGGCGGAGGGGAAGAGAGGAATGAAGGAAGTGAAGTTTGCTGTAAAAAGAAGAGAGAGAGAGAAGGGGAAAAAAAGAAAGAGAGAGAGAGAGAGAGAGAGAGAGAGAGAGAGAGACACGACCCCAGCGAGTCCAAATCAGGGGTTTCTCTCCTAGTCGCATCATTGTCGTGTCGTCGCGACGGGTCAACGCCACAGAAGTCAGTTGTAGCAACAACAGTATCCCGCCTGCGGAGGTCATCGCCGTGGTGATCCGTGGTCATCGTGGAGGCCGCGGTTGCTGCGGTAACGGGCTGGTGGAGTTCTGTGCCGGGGGAAGGGAGGGGGGGAGGAGGGACAAGGGTGCGAAGGGCTGGGGGAGTCCCGGGGGGCGGGGTCCTTCTCTCTAGAACATCATGGGGGTCTTCAGAAACGGCCGGGATTCTGGGTAAAAAACAAACAACATCAATAAATAAACAAGGCAACAGTAAACATTTCGTCCCCCATTGCATTCTGGTCTATTATGGCTAGCGCATTGCACAGATTTCTTTGATTCTGATTGGCTGACACCAAAACCTGACGGGTACCGTTGATGTTGATGACGTCACGGCTGGGGTTTTTTTTTTCGGGTGGATTTTTCCCTTAAAGATGCCAAACTGCCCCAGTGAGATGCTTCATTCCCCCAAAGTGTCATCAAAGTCACATCAGAGATATTGTGCCTGTGATACTGGAAGGAGGCTGATCCATCAACCCCCCCCCCCCCGCAGGATGAAACTCGACCGACACCAAGAAATCAAGAGTTTGGAAACACTGAGTCACTAACATCTGATCCAAAATGGACTTAAGAAATAGTTAGTGTGGCTTCATACTGAACACTAAGCATCTTGTTGCACAACTCAATGTAGTACTGTTATTTTCTCTCACACACACACACACACACACACACACACATTAAAGTACTAATAAAGTTTATCCTTGTGCAGAGAGCCATGAAAGCATCTGGGTGTGGTCGTACTCTGAGATCTGATTCCAGATCTGATCACTGGTAGAATAGCGGTCTCCAATACACAGGATGTGACGTCACCACGGCAACCATCACAGTTGATGCGATTGCGTAAAAATACACCTGTCGCATCAGCCTAAATCACAAAGAGTTGAGTTGCATCCTGTCTAACTGACCTCTGGCGTCTGGCCCCGCCTCCGCCCACAGGAAGTGACCCAATCAAACGTTGAGAGTGAAATCCAAACTGTCCGTCCAGAGGAAGCTGGACTCCTCAACGTTAGATCTTTTCCTCCTCTCTCGTCTCTTTGCGCTCTTTGGTCTGAAGCATCACCGCATGAACGTGAGCATGAGCGTGATGCGTTCACTGACCTCACCTTACCGGATTTCTGAGTGTTGGAGTTTCAGTCACCTCTCCCCAAGTTGCCTACTGCAGCTTTAATCTTAAAATGTGACGTTCTGGTGCAGATTGGTCCGAATCTGATGAGTCCCATTTTTTCCTCTCCCAAATATGATTAACTATTAAAGCAGGCTGTTGTTTTGTGCTGCATCTCACTCTCCCTCTACGCGGCGTCCATTACCGACAGAAATCTCATATCTCCGATTTTGCCGCGGTCGGCTCCCCCTCTCTCATTTCACCTCCGTCTTTCTCCTTCCGTTCCCTGCGGTGCTGTTGCTGCAGCCGCCCACACGGGTGCACGTGCACGCACGCACGCACACACACACACACACGCACGTGCACGTAGATACCAGAACCAGACAGAAACACACGTGCACACCTTCCTCTCCCCGCGGTGTCATTGTTTTCTGCGAACGTTGCAAAGTGTTTACATTTCTGCATAACAGCAACCATAAACCCGCCCTCCCTCCTTTTATCCCCCTCTCCTGCACTCTTCCTCTGCCCTCCTCTTCCTCCCCTCGTCCTCTTCCTCACTCACGCCCTTCCCTCTCTCCTTTCATCCCCCTCTCCTGCTCTTTGTCATCGCCTCACCCTCTTTTCTGTCCTCTGTTTGTACTTTTATCAACTTGTGAAAAGTCCCGACTCGGTGAAACAGGTTTGGTGAAGTTTAGGTTTCTCTTTCTCTCTCTCCCCCCTTTTCTCTCTTTTCCTCAGTCATTCCCTGCCTTCCCTACTTTTCATCCCTCTCTTCTACACTCATCCGCTGCCCTTCCCTATTTTTATCACTCTCGTATCCACTACTTTCATCCCTCTAGTCCACGTTTGTCCCCTGCTCTTCCTCCCCTCTGTCCTCTATCTGTTACTCTCATATTATTTTTATCCCAACCTATTCTTCTCTCTGGCCTGTCCTGTCCTCTCCTCTCTCCTCTCCCTTTCTCCTCGGGCTGGCACCGTGCCCCGGCCGGTTAAAGCCACCGTCCCGGAAAGAGCCACGGGTTCGATGCCCGCGCGTCCCCCGCAAAAAGCGTCCTTGAGCAAATATCGCCGAGCACCGCCGTAACCTCGGTTCCCGACAAACCGAACCGTCGACGTCGCCTGGGGGGAAACAAAAAAGTTTCTGAGTGAGCCGAACCAAAACGAACCAATCAGCTCTCAGTACGGTGACTTTATTTGGCGCTCCCGTGTCTTTTATTGTATCTGCACCGTACGTAGAAACACTTTTGATAGTTTATAAAAACTCTTCTGGCTCAATTTACGGTTTACCTGTTATACTACTAAGCACCGGTACTAGCTAGCAGAACTGTCGATCACAGCATTTAGTTTCGGCAATAAAAATGATAAAAAATAAATATGATCTTCATCCAAAACTGCCACCCACTACTTTACTTGTTTTTCATTTATCACTTGAAGCTGCGCTGGGCAACTTCGCACGTTGGCGCCCCCAAGTGGCAGCGAGAGTTTCAAAAAATGTCTTCAAAAACTTCCAACACCCAGAAATCCTGTTAGGTGGGGTCAGTGAACACATCACGCTCGTGCTTCAGACCAAAGAGATGAGAGAGGAGAAGGTCTGCTGGTCAGGAGACTGGTCACTTGATTGGTCGATTGATCACTTCCTGTGGGCGGAGTCGCGGCCATACCCGCTTCAACCTGCGCCGCTTTAAGTTGGTCGTTTCCTCTGGTTTCCCTTTTTTCTTCCTTCCTCTTTTCTTGTCTTCGTTTACCTTTTTGTTACGTTTTGACCTGGCAACCCTGTTTCCCCTCCTCCATCTGTCACTAGAAACAACCTGCAACCAGGCTGTGTGTAATGCAGGTATGTGTGTGTGTGTGTGTGTGTGTGTGTGTGTGTGTGTTGCGTCTGTCCTGGTTAAAAATGAAGCTGACCTGCCTTGTTAAAGTCGATGAGCTGGAGGAGGAAATGTCACCAGGTCTCAGAACAAGGTCACATACTTCAACACCGTCCCAAAGGAGACGACACACTCCTCCTCCTCCTTATCCCTCCTTCTCCTGTCCTCCTTTCCCTCCTCCTCTCCTCCCTCTCCCATCTGTCCATTCTCTCCTCTCTTTCCCTTTCCTCCTCTATTCTTCCTCCCCTTTTCTCTCTTCTCCTCCTCATCCTTTCCCTTATTTCTCCACATACCTTTCTCATCCTCTTCCTCCTTTTCTCTCCTCTATCCTCTCTCCTTTCTTCTCCTCGTCGTTTCCCTCTCCCTCTCCTTTTTCTCGTCTCTTTTCCCTTCCACTGCTCCTCTTTTCCTCCTTCTTTCTCCTCTCTGGTCTCCTTCCTTTCTTTTCCTCCGCTGTCCTCTTTTCCTCTCTAAACCTTCTCTAATCCCTCTCTCCTCTCCCCCTTTCCCTTCCTCTCTTCTCTTCTCCTCTCCATTCCGTCCCTTCCTCACCCTTCTTTCCTCCTCTCCATCCTTCTCCTCCTCCCCTCTCTTCCTCCCCCTGTTCCTCCTTTTCTCTGTCCTCATTCCTCCTCCTCACCTCTCATCCTCCCCCTAACTTCCCCTCCATGCTTTCTTCCTCTCCTTTCCTCTCATCTTTCCTCCTCCTCCTCCCCGTTTCTTCACCTCTGCTCCTCCTCCTTGCCCCATCCCTTCTTCCCCTCCTTTTCCTCTCCTCCTCTTCCTCTCTTCTTCCTCCCCCTCTTCCATTTTTTATGGCCAATTAGTCCGGTCTGCTTTGAACAACGGAAAGAAAACAGTCCTACTTTTTTTTCCCCCTTTTAACTCTCTTTTTCTTTCCCCTTTTCTCTCTCACTCTCTCCCTTTCCCTCCCCCTCTCTCTCCCCCTCTCTCTCGCCTACTTCTCCTTTTTCTCTTCCTCCTTTTCTCTCTCTTCTTTTCTTTTCTCTCTCTGATTGTAATGCGATGTCTTTC
>JAXDDX010000313.1:170000-175000 GCA_034670405.1 Hoplostethus atlanticus | reverse complement strand
TCAGGTTCAGACGCCTCAACAACATTACCCATCATCCTCAGAGCTGCTACAGGTTCTCAGGTTCAGACGCCTCAACAACATTACCCATCATCCTCAGAGCTGCTACAGGTTCTCAGGTTCAGACGCCTCAACAACATTACCCATCATCCTCAGAGCTGCTACAGGTTCTCAGGTTCAGACGCCTCAACAACATTACCCATCATCCTCAGAGCTGCTACAGGTTCTCAGGTTCAGACGCCTCAACAACATTACCCATCATCCTCAGAGCTGCTACAGGTTCTCAGGTTGAGACGCCTCAACAACATTACCCATCATTCTCAGAGCTGCTACAGGTTCTCAGGTTCAGACGCCTCAACAACATTACCCATCATCCTCAGAGCTGCTACAGGTTCTCAGGTTCAGACGCCTCAACAACATTACCCATCATCCTCAGAGCTGCTACAGGTTCTCAGGTTCAGACGCCTCAACAACATTACCCATCATCCTCAGAGCTGCTACAGGTTCTCAGGTTCAGACGCCTCAACAACATTACCCATCATCCTCAGAGCTGCTACAGGTTCTCAGGTTGAGACGCCTCAACAACATTACCCATCATTCTCAGAGCTGCTACAGGTTCTCAGGTTCAGACGCCTCAACAACATTACCCATCATCCTCAGAGCTGCTACAGGTTCTCAGGTTCAGACGCCTCAACAACATTACCCATCATCCTCAGAGCTGCTACAGGTTCTCAGGTTCAGACGCCTCAACATCATTACCCATCATCCTCAGAGCTGCTACAGGTTCTCAGTCCTCACTTTGAGGATACTAGCTAGCATACTGGATGCTAAAGCGTTAGCATCAGCAGCCACAGAGGTGAAGTTAGTACCAATCCTCTCCTCAGTTATTGGCTAAGGAGATCAATAAGCCCAACCCCTTTACTACATGCTTCTCTCTGCTGTATTCTTCGGCTGCTGCAATGACCCAATTTCCCCACGGACATCATTAAATATTTATCTTGTCTTCTAAAACCTTTTGTACTGTTGTATTAATCCATACTGTCTGAGAGGACGGTCTAACTGGGGTTATCGCCACTTCTGGGCGGCTGATATGGCCGATATACCAATAACCACGAAGAAGAAGGTATCATAACCGCTGAGCACACTAACAGACGTTACCTGGATGTTGGTGAGCAGGGTCTCCACTGATGACAGGCCGTCGGCGAATAGGAACGGAGCTGGGAAGCCAGGGGGGAGGATTTGCCCCGAGGGCAGCCTATCAAAACCTGGCTTCACTGCAGGCAGACCAAATGAGGAGTCGTCTGTAAGAGAGGTAGGCGGGGCAACAGTTATAAAACGTACGACTTCAAATAAAGACACATTGAGCCAGTTTTCACCTGATATTACAGTTTATTATATTATTGATTTGTTTTAAAACCTTGATAGGAGTTTTTATTTTCAAATGGTGTATACTTGATTTTATAATAAATAAACCTCCTTGTGTGTTACCATGGAGCCTGTTATCACTCAACATGATGTATGCTAAAGTGTTAGCATGGAGCCTACTATCACTCAACATAGTGTACACTAAAGTGTTAGCATGGAGCCTGCTATCACTCAACGTGATGTATGCTAAAGTGTTAGCGTGGAGCCTACTATCACTCAACGTAGTGTACGCTAAAGTGTTAGCGTGGAGCCTACTATCACTCAACGTAGTGCACGCTAAAGTGTTAGCGTGGAGCCTACTATCACTCAACGTAGTGTACGCTAAAGTGTTAGCGTGGAGCCTACTATCACTCAACGTAGTGCACGCTAAAGTGTCAGCGTGGAGCCTACTATCACTCAACGTAGTGCACACTAAAGTGTCAGCGTGGAGCCTACTATCACTCAACGTAGTGCACGCTAAAGTGTTAGCGTGGAGCCTACTATCACTCAACGTAGTGCACGCTAAAGTGTCAGCGTGGAGCCTACTATCACTCAACGTAGTGCACGTTAAAGTGTTAGCGTGGAGCCTACTATCACTCAACATAGTGTACGCTAAAGTGTTAACATGGAGTCTACTATCACTCAACGTAGTGCATGCTAAAGTGTTAGCATGGAGCACCAGAGCCAATGATCTACCGGGGACACGTGGATGATTTTGGTGTCTATGTTCTCATCACTTAACAGGTAAGTTGACCAGCGGGACGACCTCCTAAAACTCAACGTTTTCCCATTAAACCCAAAACTTTATTTTCTTCGTTGCTGAGAAATGTACATTCTGGAGATGCACGGGTTTCCGTCAGCAATATGCTTTCAGGAGCTTAAAGAGAAGTTTATGCAATGTTAAGGTTTACTAAGGTATAAAAGGCGATGAAGCAGCATCAGAGAATCAATTACACCACACACACACACACACACACACACACACAGGTCGTTAGTATTCTGACAATCATGTGCAGTACTAATTGGCAAGGATTAAAGACATCCTTGTGTGTGTGTGTGTGTGTGTGTGTGAGTGTGAGTGTGTATATGTGTGTGTGTGTGTGTGTGTGAGTGTGTGTGTGTGTGTGTGTGTGAGTGTGTGTGTGTGTGTGTGTGTGTGTGTGTGTGTGTGTGTGTGTGTGTGTCAGAGAGCGTCTTAATCAGCGTTAATTTCACAGCAGAGTTAACCCAGTTGTCAGTGTGTTAGGCATTAAGGGCTGAGCAGGCACTGTGACGCACTCACGATGAACACACACACACACACACACACACACACACACACACACACCTTTCCGCTATCTGCCACTTCATCCATACATCCCTGTACTCTATTCCACTACCTTCCATCTCTCTCTCTCTCTCTTTCTCCTCATCTGTCTCTTCATCACTTTTTACCCCCCCCTCTCTCTCTCTCTTTTTCCCTCGACACTAACATTTTATTTCTCTCTCTCTTTCTCTCCTCCCCCATTCCTCTCACTTCCTTCCTTTCTTCCTCTTTCCATTCCCTCAGTGTCATCTTTCTCTCGCTCTTATTCTCTGCCCTCTTTCGTTCTTTTCTATGTCCACCTTCTTCCTTTTCTCTTCTCGTCTTTCTCCGCTTGTTCATCCCTCATTCCCTCTCTCTTTCACACTTTTTCTGCTCCTCCTTTCTTTCTTTCTTTCTCTGTTTTATCTCCATCTATTCTTTTGTTTCTCTCTCTCAATCCCCATTTGTCCACTCTGATTTCTTTCTCTCTGGAGTGGAGGAGGAGTGATAAAAACAAAAATGGGGGGATGAGCGGAGAGACAAGTAAACAGCAACGCAACAGCAACACAATGGCAACGGCAACAGCAACGCAGCAGCGGAGCAACTTTCCCTGAGGAACAACTGGCAAAGGAATAGAGTAAAAAAAAGGAGTGGAAATGAAGGGAGAGAGGGAGGAGAAAAGAGGAGAGCAAAGAACTAGGGGACAACAGAATGGGTTACAAGAATGGAAAAAGAGGGAGGAGGGGTGAGAGAGGGAGGGAGGAGAGACGGGGAGGGAGGAGAGGCCCTGTATGCTTTTAGTGTCTGACCTTCTAACCCCTTTTAACCATCCCTCCTTCACTTAGCTCCCCTCCCTCCATCCCTCCATCCCTCCATCCGTCTCTCTCTCCCCCTCTTTCAATTTGATTGATGGCTCGGAGACAGGTGATCAATAGGAAATGCAGAACATCCTGACGTATCTGTGTGTGTGTGTGTGTGTGTGTGTGTGTGTGTGTGTGTGTGTATTTACACTTGTGCGCTGGTGTGTGTGTGTGTGTGTGTGTGTGTGTGTGTGTGTGGACAGAGGGATGAGGAAAGCCCTCCTAAGTGAGGACAATTTGTCAGTTGTCAGAGGAAAATGGGTGAGGGTTTGGATTAAGGCAGGTAATGGAATATCCTCAGTGGTAGAGTAATACAACCGTGTGTGTGTGTGTGTGTGTGTGTGTGTGTGTTTCGATGTTTCTATCTTGTGTGGTGGAACAGGAAACAGGGAAAGTGTCTATGTGCCTGCGCATTTCTGACTTTGCATTTGTGTGTGTGTGTGTGTGTGTGTGTGTGTGTGTGTGTGTGTGGTCCAACCTTTGTCCTTAGTCATTTTCTTGATGGGTGCAGCAGGGTGGGTCAGTGCAACATCTGCATCAGCTGAAGCCAACCCTGTAGTAATAGAAAAGCAGGATAGTCAGTGTGTGTGTGTGTGTGTGTGTGTGTGTGTGTGTGTGTGTGTGTGTGTGTGTGTGTGTGTGTGTGTGTGTACCCAGTCTTTCAGGGGAGCTGGAGGCTGAACTGCTGGGCTGCGACTGTAGAGGAGTGTTGGTCTCATCGACAGACGGAGAGAGAGAAGGACTGTCACACACTCTCTCCTGGAGAGGGGGGGGGGGAGAGAGAGAGAGACAGAGAGAGAGAGACATGGAGAGAGTTGGTAATCATGTGGTATGTTATTGAGAAGCCTCTGTTAATGTGTGCAGCCTTGATGTTAAGTCTGTGTGTGTGTGTGTGTGTGTGTGTGTGTGTGTGTGTGTGTGTGTACATGTAAGTACACTCTAAACATCAACGGTTCATCGGAGGTACGTCCATGATCCCAAGAGCCAGTAGAGGACTACTAGAGGGTTACTAGTGGTTACGAGTGGTTACTAGTGGTTACTAGTGGTTACGAGTAGTTACCAGTAGTTACCAGTGGTTACTAGTGGTTACGAGTGGTTAGTAGTGGTTACTAGTGGTTACTAGTGGTTGCCAGTGGTTACTAGTGGTTACTAGTGGTTGCCAGTGGTTACAAGTAAGACAAGGAACAACATGAAAGATTGTGACATCATCACCTCTTCCTCCCTGGTCCTTGTGTCATTCGAACACCCAACCATCACGCTACAGTCTTTCCTGTTGTTGTCACTCCTCCAACATGGCGGTGTGTCTGTCGTAACCATGGACAACCACGGTCCAAATGTTCCAACACAGCTTAGCGTTCGTCACAACTAAAGGATTCCTCAAAGAACCCTTAGAGTTCATGAAGCCTTTACAAAGGAGTTCCTCAAGGAACCTACTGGGGTTCCCCTGTATTTGC
>JAXDDX010000313.1:150000-167500 GCA_034670405.1 Hoplostethus atlanticus | reverse complement strand
TTATCGTTCTGAACCAGAAGGAGGCTGGAGAAACGGGACGAGGATATTTAGTGAAAATGTGCTGGAACGTTCCGACTTTAATTCCTGATTTGTTTTTAAATACTGGCGTCTGATTGGTCTGTTCCTTCACTGTTGTGGATGTGATTGGATGTATGGCTGACTGTAGCCCCGCCTCCTGGCCGGTTGAGTCAGTCGGTGACAGACGGCAGCAAAACACAACGAAAACGTCTCAGAGTGAAATATCTGTCGGTCTCTGATCTCACTCTGGTCTCACTCTGGTCTCCCTCTGATCTCACTCTGGTCTCACTCTGATCTCCCTCTGATCTCTCTGGTCTCACTCTGATGTCACTCTGATCTCACTCTGATCTCACTCTGGTCTCACTCTGGTCTCACTCTGATCTCCCTCTGGTCTCCCTCTGATCTCACTCTGGTCTCCCTCTGATCTCCCTCTGGTCTCACTCTGGTCTCACTCTGATGTCACTCTGATCTCACTCTGGTTTCACTCTGGTCTCACTCTGGTCTCACTCTGGTCTCACTCTGATCTCCCTCTGATCTCACTCTGGTCTCACTCTGGTACCGCTCTCTCTCTCTCTCTCTCTCATCTCTGTCACTATGTCTCTCTCTCATCCCTGCTCTCTCTCTACCTCTGCCAATATGTCTCTCTCTCATCTCTCTCTCTCTCATCTCTGCTCTCTCTCTACCTCTGTCACTATGTCTCTCTCTCATCTCTGCTCTCTCTCTACCTCTGTCACTATGTCTCTCTCTCATCTCTGCTCTCTCTCTACCTCTGTCACTATGTCTCTCTCTCATCTCTGCTCTCTCTCTACCTCTGTCACTATGTCTCTCTCTCATCTCTGCTCTCTCTCTACCTCTGTCACTATGTCTCTCTCTCATCTCTCTCTCTCTACCTCTGTCACTATGTCTCTCTCTCATCTCTGCTCTCTCTCTACCTCTGTCACTATGTCTCTCTCTCATCTCTCTCTCTCTACCTCTGTCACTATGTCTCTCTCTCATCTCTGCTCTCTCTCTACCTGTCACTGTCTCTCTCTCATCTCTGCTCTCTCTCTACCTCTGTCACTATGTCTCTCTCTCATCTCTCTCTCTCTACCTCTGTCACTATGTCTCTCTCTCATCTCTGCTCTCTCTCTACCTCTGTCACTATGTATCTCTCTCATCTCTGCTCTCTCTCTACCTCTGTCACTATGTCTCTCTCTCATCTCTCTCTCTCTACCTCTGTCACTATGTCTCTCTCTCATCTCTGCTCTCTCTCTACCTCTGTCACTATGTCTCTCTCTCATCTCTGCTCTCTCTCTACCTCTGTCACTATGTCTCTCTCTCTCTCTCTCTCTACTCCCCCATTCCCTCTCTCATCCATCTTCATCTCCCTCCATTAGTTTGAATTAGCAACCGTCTCTCTCTATTATTGCCTACTGAATTCCCTGCGCTCTGTGACTGTGTGTGTGTGTGTGTGTGTGTGTGTGTGTGTGTGTGTGTGTGTGACTGTGTGTGTGTGAGCGTATGTGTGTGTGTGTGTGTGTGTGTGTAGATGACAGCTGGGCCTCATCCCCTCTGCCATTTACACCAGGGAAGAAAAGAAGTATAAACAGATGAGCAGATGTTCTCTCTCTCTCTCTCTCCCTCTCTCTCTTTCTCACACTTCTCATTCTTTCCTTGGCCTTGTCCTCTCCTTCCCTGCCTCCCTCTCTCTCTCTCTCTCTCTCTCTCTCTCTCTATCTCTCACTCATCTGTCACTCTGACTCGTCCTCTCACTTACTTTCTTCTGTCTCTCCATCTCTCTTTCCTCTCTCACTTGCTCTTTTGCTCTCTCTCTCTCTATCCTCCTCTTTCCCCTCTATTTGTCCTTGTCTCTCTCTTTCTCGTTCCTCTCTTCTCTCTCTCTCACTTCTTTTCTCTCTCTCTCTTTCTCTCCTCTTTCCACCACTTGTTCTCTCACTCTTCCCTCTCTTATTTTCTTATTTTCTCTCCTTGTTTCTCTCTCTACTCTTTCCCCCCATGTTCCTTTGCTCTCTCTCTCTCTTTGTCTCCCTCTCTCTCTTCTTCTCCTCCTCCTCTTTCCTCTTACTCTTTTTCACCCTCTCTCTCTCTCTCTCTCTCTCTCTCTCTCTCATAAACAGAGATATGAGCTTTCGGGGGGGCAGCAGCGGCAGATAAAATGACAGAACTCTCTCTCTCTCTCTCTCTCTCCCTCCATCTCTATTTCATTTTCCCTCCTTCATCCCTCGCTCGTTTGCAGCGTGAAAACAATATTGCTGTCGCCACGAGCCGAACAAGTCCGGGCGATCGACTTTCACTCACCAAAGACCGAATATCTTTTTTCTCTTTCCTCTCGCCCTAAATATCCCTTTCTCGTTCTGTCTTTTCCCTTTCCCATCCTCCCTCTCTCCCTCTATTTTCTTTTCGTTCATACACTCGTTCCTCTGCTCTATTGTCTGCGGTAGTTTCCCAGGCCGGTGTGAGTGTCTGTTACAAAGAAAATAAGGTCGGACAATGAAAAGAAGGCTTTACACACACTAACACACAGAAATCACTCTGAATGAAATGAAAGAAGAGAGAGAAGAAGAAGAAGAAGAAGAAGAACGAGGAGGAGAAGAAGAGCAGAGAGAGGGAGGGAATAAATAAAATACGACGAGGAGAATAAAACAAGAGAATGGGAAAGAGAAACTCTATAACCCATTTGTCAGGTCAGCTGAAGAAAAGGAGGGAGGAGGAGATGGAGTGGAAGAAAGGAAGGAAGAAAGAAAGAAAGAAAGAAAAAAAATAGAAAGAGAGAGAAAAATAGAAAGAAAGAAAGAAAAATAGAAAGAAAGGAAAATAGAAACAGAAGAGTCCGGGTGAAAACAGAAAGGATCTCTCTCTCTCTCTCTCTTCTCTCTCTCTCTTTTCTTTTCCCTTTGCTTTTTGTTTTCTTTCTTTTCAATAATTCACAGAGGCGACCAGCAGGAACAGAGTGGGTCAGCGGCGCCTTTGTTCCTCTGTGTGAAAGGTACCAAATACATAGAGAGCATCCGGAACGTTAAATATTTACGCTAAATATCGCATTCAGACAAACATCTACGTTAAATATTTACGTTGAATATTTACGTTAAATAACGCATTCGGACAAACATCTACGTTAAATATCGCATTTGGACAAACATCTACGTTAAATATTTACGTTAAATATCACATTCGGACAATCACTTCCATTCAGTATTTTCATCGAGTATCGTATTCGGACAATACTTGACAGCAAAGGATTATGGGATTTTTAGTAGGTATTAGTAACCCTTAGTATTTAAGTATTTACCAGGTAAGTAAATACTTAAAGTTACCAAGTAACTACCGCTGTAACTAAGTAACTAAGTAGGTAAATACTCGATTTCTTTTCAGTAATTCAGATTTTTAGAGGGTATTTTTTAATGTTTTATTATTTCATTTCCTATTTGTGTCCTTATTTCCCGGGACTGGTGGTCGACGGTCACGTTGCTGATCTGGGAACTGCTGAACTCACTCTGGGTGAGAGCATCACTTATTCACTCTGACTCCTGATTGTTTTTCCATAATGGATGTATGGCGATTTGGAAATGAACGCCTACGTCCAATAAGACGAGGAGCTAAATTGACTTAATTTACTTTACTTCATTTAGTCAGTAAAGAAAATAACGAGACTTAGAATAACAGGAGGACATAAAACAAATGTTCCTTTATCTACAGGAAAAACATCTTCAGCAAAATCACAAGGTTCAATTGTCTTTAGTACCTGAACAGTAAGAGTCAAATACTATACAAGAACTATTAACGGGACTGGGAAAGAAAAAGAAAGAGGAAAATATCAAATTAAAGAAAGGAAGGGAGTCTAAAGGAGAGATAGAATAAGAGAGAGAGGGAGAGAGAGAGAGCGTTTGAATGAGGTGGGAGGAGACACTCAATAGTATTGAAACCCAGCCGAACCTTGTGTAAGCGAACTGACGACCAAACTAATATCGTTTACACCATCACGGTCACAACGTGGACGGAAGCACAAGACGGTGACATCAACGCAACACACACACACACACACACACACACACACACACACTCACACACTCACACACACACACACACACACACACACACACACACACAGCCAGGGGTCGACCTCATGTGTAAGCCAGATCAATATGTATCTATGCAGCCTTGACCTTACTGGGATACTGGGATCTCAAGTGGTGGATGGATGGGTGTGTGTGTGTGTGTGTGTGTGTGTGTGTGTGTGTGTGTTCCCTCACAGTTTCGGTACATTTCTCTGCTTCGTTTCTTTATCGAGGTCACCGTCGAGTGTAACGGTGAAAATGATATTAGTTTGTTCGTCATCCTGGAGGACAGTTCGCTTACATAAGGCCGGGTCGGGTTTCAATACTATTCAGTACTAAATGTCTTTCTCTCATTTCTTTCTCTCGCTCTTTGGTTTCCACTCGCGCCTCCTTTTTTTCCAGGCATGGATATGCATTCATGCCGCTGATATAAAGTAAAATAAGGCAAGAAAAGAAAAGATTAAATCAAGTTAGCTGATCCTTGTGGGGAAATTCAGCAAAGAATAGACGTGTAGGAGGTAGGAGTGCTGAAGGACGCGAACAACAAGAGACAAAGGAAATAAAATAGGAAACAATAAAGAAATACTTCCTGACAAATAATGTAAAGGTTTAAAGATTTTAGATTATTTGTGATGAGGTGACAGATTCCCCCCCAAAAAATTAACTAATCCGCTAACAGTGAAATAATCTGGAGACGAGAAGAAGAATCTGGCGACGCCCACACATTTTTACATTACTCATTTTAGGGATTTCAATGATATTTCTTACTTTAACTTCTAGATCACCGACATTAAAGGCAACCAATAGCGAGGAAAGCAGATCTAGAGTCAGAGTTTGCTCCTTTTTCTCGACTGATTTTAACAATTTTCCAAAATGTTTTTTTATCCATTTTGGAAGTGAAGAAATCGACTCAGCAAAGTATAGAAACTGCAGGCGGTGAAGATGTCGTCAATGTCAACCATTTACCTTACAGCCCTTTAGCCAACGCTCCAACGCTACAAGCAGCCAATAGAGGTGGAGGTCAAAGGTCAGAGGGGGCGGGGTACCTGTGTTGGAGTGCATGTCGTCGTTGTCTGACTCGTTGCCGTTCTGGAGGCTCATCATCATCTTCATCTTCTGAAGCTTCTGGAGCTCAGCCATGGCTGCCGCCGTCAGGCCTTAGAGAGAGACACACACACACACACACACACACACACACACACACACACACACACACACACACATTTTCAGATTTCAGCAACACCACACTATTTTCAATCAATATCATCATCGGCTGCTTTAAAAATCCACCCCTAACTGACCAATCACAGCTCTTGTGCCTTCCCAATTCCGGCCTGGCCTACCCACGATGCTTTGCGGCGAGCTGTGACACAGATTGTGACACTTGCACCCTACCGTCGCCGTCCATTCTCCTTCGTTTTACTGTTTTGTTGAAGCGTTTCAGGATCTAAGTGCTGTTAGAGAGGCCTCAGGCTGCTATATGTTCACCGATAACACACACAGAAAAACAAAACAACACACACACACACACACACACACACACACACACACACACACACACACTTTTTGTATGTATGATCCCTGGCTCTGTGTACTGACCTGGAACTGACTTCTATACACAACAACCAGCAGAGTGAGAGAGATGACCCTGCCTGGCTGTGTGTGTGTGTGTGTGTGTGTGTGTGTGTGTGTGTGTAGGTCAGTTGGTTTTGCCCCAGTCATGGTTGAGGGCCTTAGAGGAATGCCCATTACACACACAGTACAGTTGTCTGCAAGCTATAAAGAAAACAAGATAGAAGGGGGAGGGATGGATGGAAGGGGGAGGGAGGGAGAGAGGGGGAGGCGAGGGGGAGGGGGGGATGTCAAGTTGTTTGAAATTTAATTTAAAGCAGGATATAAGGATGCATGCATGGATGGATGGATGAGGAGGTGGAGGGAGGGAGGGAGGGAGGGATGCAGAGAGAGAGAGAGAGAGAGAGAGCTTTATGTGTATTAAACAAAATGGAAGTTAGTGGGGAGATGGAAAGAAGGGGGAGAGGGGGGAGGGGGGGGAGAGGGGGGAGAGGAGAATAAAGAATAAAAGAATAAAGAATATTTCCTGTTGTGAAATGTGAATTCAGACGGTTGTTTGGCCTGACTAGTCGAACTCTGCGCTCTGGACATTTCGACTTCCTGATCGGAAAAATGAAAAGGTCGGAATTCTGATTGTGCTGGTTAGCACACGAGCTAACGTGGCTAGTAGCAGCTAGCGTTAGCAGTCCCATGTTAGCTCGCTAACAGATGCTGGTGGTTCTCCTGTCATACTAACACGTTGAACTCTCCCTGGAGAAGAAACATTTGAATAGTTTTGAACATCAAGAGAGATTCTCCTTTCTTTCTCTTTTCTTTCTCTTTTCTTTTTCACTTTTCAGAAATAAAGGCTACATTCTACCGGATCATCCTTGAATTTATCTGATTCGATTTGAGGTATTTTAAGGCCGTTAAGGTTCTGCAGACACCCTGTAAAGAATAATACAAATGGATGAAAAGAAGAAGTCAAATTGCATGCCTTTGTATTTTACCACCAGAGAGAGAATACAAAGATATGAAGAGAGAACAAAGAGATGAGGAGGATGTGAAAAAGAAAATGGGAGAATGAAACACATATCCCGACTAAAAGCCTGGGGGCCTGACCACTCTGACAAATACAACTGTCTGGTACAGAGAGATGGAAAGATGGATGGATGGATGGATGGATGGATGGATGGAGAACAAGCAGATGAGGAAGGAAGGAGGGAGGGAGATGAATATTAATGGCATCTATATATAACCTGAATACATACAATACATGACAATACATAACAGTACAGTTGCATCACGACTGGACTCGGTCCTGATTGGCTCCCCTCACTAAAGACTTCCTGAATTCCATCCAATCAGGCCAGTTTACAGGAAACCCTCCGATCAGTTGAATTAGAAGAGCTGGTGCTGTCGGCCAATCAGGGCGCAGCATTCATTCAACTTAACTAATTAGATTAAACTTTTAACTAAACTATTTATTTACAAACATCATGAAGAACATTATTCTGATCCTGAAGACAAAATTAGGAAAACATATAAAATATAAAAATGCATAAAAGACGAAGAGAGAGAGAGAGAGAGAGAGAGAGAGAGAGAGAGAGAGGGAGGCTGGAGAGGAAAAATGAAGAGAGAGAAAACCTGGGAGGGGAAGAAGTGGGATTGATGGAGACGAGGAAACAGAGGTAGTGGATATAAAGATGGAAAGGCCGGACAGAGGAAGAGACAGAGGAGGAAGCGAGGGAAGAGCTGAGAGGGATGGAAATGGAAAAACGGACAGAAAGAAGGATGAGCGCCGCAAAGAAGTGGGATGGATGGAGGTGGAGAGAGTCGAACAGATGGAGAGAACGAGGGAGGAGTAACGCCAGGCACTGTGTTTTAATGGTAGAGAAGGACTGTGGAGGCAGGGATCCAACCTTCTCCAGAAGGTTATAAAGGATGGAGGAGGTTATAAAGGATGGAGAAGGTTATACAGGGATGGAGAAGGGATGGAGAAGGTTATAAAGGATGGAGAAGGTTATAAAGGGATGGAGAAGGTTATAAAGGATGGAGAAGGTTATAAAGGATGGAGAAGGGATGGAGAAGGGATGGAGAAGGGATGGAGAAGGGATGGAGAAGGGATGGAGAAGGTTATAAAGGGATGGAGAAGGTTATAAAGGATGGAGAAGGTTATAAAGGATGGAGAAGGGATGGAGAAGGTATGAGAAGGGATGGAGAAGGTTAAGGGATGGAGAAGGTTATAAAGGATGGAGAAGGTTATAAAGGGATGGAGAAAGTTATAAAGAATGGAGAAGATTATAAAGGATGGAGAAGGTTATAAAGGGATGAAGGAGGTTATAAAGGGATGGAGAAGGTTATAAAGGGATGGAGAAGGTTATAAAGGATGGAGAAGGGATGGAGAAGGTTATAAAGGGATGGAGAAGGTTATAAAGGATGGAGAAGGTTATAAAGGGATGGAGAAGGTTATAAAGGGATGAAGAAGGGATGAGAAGGTTATAAAGGATATAGAAGGTTATAAAGGATGGAGAAGGTTATAAAGGATGGAGATGATTATAAAGGGATGGAGAAGGTTATAAAGGGATGGAGAAGGTTATAAAGGATGGAGAAGGTTATAAAGGGATGGAGAAGGTTATAAAGGATGGAGAAGGGATGGAGAAGGTTATACAGGGATGGAGAAGGTTATAAAGGATGGAGAAGGGATGGAGAAGGTTATAAAGGGATGGAGAAGGTTATAAAGGATGGAGAAGGGATGGAGAAGGTTATAAAGGGATGGAGAAGGTTACAAAGGGATGGAGAAGGTTATAAAGGGATGGAGAAGGTTATAAAGGATGGAGAAGGTTATAAAGGGATGGAGGAGGTTATAAAGGGATGGAGAAGGTTATAAAGGATGGAGAAGGGATGGAGAAGGGATGGAGAAGGTTATAAAGGGATGGAGAAGGTTATAAAGGATGGAGAAGGGATGGAGAAGGTTCTAAAGGATGGAGAAGGTTATAAAGGGATGGAGGAGGTTATAAAGGGATGGAGAAGGTTATAAAGGATGGAGAAGGGATGGAGAAGGTTATAAAGGGATGGGGAAGGTTATAAAGGATGGAGAAGGGATGGAGAAGGTTATAAAGGGATGGAGAAGGTTATAAAGGGATGGAGAAGGTTCTAAAGGATGGAGAAGGTTATAAAGGTATGGAGAAGGTTATAAAGGGATGAAGAAGGGATGAGAAGGTTATAAAGGATATAGAAGGTTATAAAGGATGGAGAAGGTTATAAAGGATATAGAAGGTTATAAAGGATGGAGAAGGTTATAAAGGATGGAGAAGGTTATAAAGGGATGGAGAAGGTTATAAAGGATGGAGAAGGTTATAAAGGGATGGAGAAGGTTATAAACGGATGGAGGATGGAGAAGGTTATAAAGGATGGAGAAGGTTATAAAGGGATAGAGAAGGTTATAAATGATGGAGAAGGTTATAAAGGGATAGAGAAGGTTATAAATGATGGAGAAGGTTATAAAGGATGGAGAAGGTATTTTCCAGTTTGGAAAATATCGGATTCGGTGGAATTTATTTACAAACATCATGAAGAACATTATTCTGATCCTGAAGACAAAATTAGGAAAACATATAAAATATAAAAATGCATAAAAGACGAAGAGAGAGAGAGAGAGAGAGAGAGAGAGAGAGAGAGAGGGAGGCTGGAGAGGAAAAATGAAGAGAGAGAAAACCTGGGAGGGGAAGAAGTGGGATTGATGGAGACGAGGAAACAGAGGTAGTGGATATAAAGATGGAAAGGCCGGACAGAGGAAGAGACAGAGGAGGAAGCGAGGGAAGAGCTGAGAGGGATGGAAATGGAAAAACGGACAGAAAGAAGGATGAGCGCCGCAAAGAAGTGGGATGGATGGAGGTGGAGAGAGTCGAACAGATGGAGAGAACGAGGGAGGAGTAACGCCAGGCACTGTGTTTTAATGGTAGAGAAGGACTGTGGAGGCAGGGATCCAACCTTCTCCAGAAGGTTATAAAGGATGGAGGAGGTTATAAAGGATGGAGAAGGTTATACAGGGATGGAGAAGGGATGGAGAAGGTTATAAAGGATGGAGAAGGTTATAAAGGGATGGAGAAGGTTATAAAGGATGGAGAAGGTTATAAAGGATGGAGAAGGGATGGAGAAGGGATGGAGAAGGGATGGAGAAGGGATGGAGAAGGTTATAAAGGGATGGAGAAGGTTATAAAGGATGGAGAAGGTTATAAAGGATGGAGAAGGGATGGAGAAGGGATGGAGAAGGTTATAAAGGGATATATTTTAGACAAAGAAGAAACAAAGATTGAGATGTGTTGGAGGTGGAGCGGTAATACAAGTTCGTTATCTGGATGTTTTTAACAAATTTAACAATTTTAAATGCAGTAAAATAAAATTAATTGGTTGGTCTGATTCATGATTTGATGTATGACGAACCTTTTCCTTTAAGAAATAAAGTTTTTGGTCCTGAAAAAAAGCCACTTCTCCTGAATGGGGTGAACAGGAACAGGAAGTGATCTGGTGTCACATCTTTGAGTTTCATTTCAAAATTAAGCAGCAAACATTCGAAAAAAGGTTGAAATCCGGCACGAATACACCATGGAACTGGAAACGCATCACTTCCTGTCTGCAGGAGAGACCCACTGACACCGCTTCATGAACGGACTAGTTGTGTTCTAGTGATCAGAGGAGAGAGCGTGCATTGATTACTTGGTTGATTCATTGATCCTCTAGATTTTAGTTGTTGGACGATGAAATGGATATATCAGCATTTTGGAGACTAAGTTTTTGAAATTTAAGATTGAGGAACGAGGAAGAGGAGGAGGAGAGAGACAGGAGGATGAGAGACAGGAGGACGAGGGGGGGAGGGATGATGGATGGAGAGATGACAGAAGGACGGAGAGAGAGAGGGTGAGAGAGAGAGAGAGAGGAATAAAAATGGAAAATGGACTCCCCCCACGGGGTCAGGACTGCATTCACACATTGATTACTCTACTGAGGAGCACCTTGACACACACACACACACACACACACACACACACATACACTGAGATGCAGCTGCAGATACAGAGACACAAAGATAAACAGCATCACACACAACACATAGAAGGACACACACACACACACTCAAATACACTCGATCACATGCACACACACACACACTCACACACACACACTCACACACACACTCACACACACACACACACACACACATCTCAGAGTCAGAATGCCCGCTTCGCCTCAATGCAACCAGAAGACAATCAATAAGGAGGGCAGAGCCACAATAGTATTCTCCATCACTGCTATCGAACACACACACACACACACACACACACACACACACACACACACTCTCAGATCGATGGCTGTCCGCTGTGTCCACGGTTACCGAGCATCGACCCCCGTCGCTAATGGCGACCACGGAACCTTGGGAATTAGTGAGTGATTGATTGACAGACTGCTTCAAAGACACATGCGATATATAGAGGGAGTGTGTGTGTGTGTGTGTGTCTGTGTGTGTGTGTTCATGTCCTTTGCCATGTGTTTGCATATATCTATTCCCGTGTGTGTGTGTGTGTGAGAGTGTACGTCTATTCCTGGGTGAGTGTGTATCCATTTTCGTGTGTGTGTATATATATATATATATATATATGTGTGTGTGTGTGTGTGTGTGTGTGTGTGTGTGTTTTAGCTGTCCCCTGTGGGTTGTCCATACGTTGTTTACCCATCTCCTTTTCCTTCCCATGCATTCTAATGCTTTCCGAAGGGCGAACGAGAGAAAGAGGAGAGAGAGAGAGAGAGAGAGCGAGAGAGGATGGGGAGTTATGACGAGAGAAATCATCGAGAGCATTTGGGTTTGTTTTTTTTGAGGCTCCTGCAAAGTCAACATTTTAAATTCTAACATCTCTAATGTCAATAAAGGCGACAGGTTTAAATAAGGTTTTGGTAGAAAATGAGACGTCTAACTTTTTTGGGGGAAAGTCGAGTGAGTTTTATCGAAGAGTTTTCAACGAGACCACGAAGCACGAGAGCAGATCGAAACGTCTCTCCTCCCTGGTTTGACCCTGACGTTCCACCGTAGCGCTGCTTGGGTGTGATGCGTCGTTCTGGCAATGCATCTTGGGGCTTTCGGCCAAGTCTCCATCTGATGCCTGGCGGGTAAAACCTCCAGGATACCTTCTCCGTCCTCCGTCCTCCGCCGTCGCCCTTTTGGTTTTTAGACTCTTTGGATCCTGTGATGTCGGGGCTAGGGTCTTTCATCAGGCGGAGAGAAGAGCGCCACCTACAGCAACTCAAACTCCGCCGACAGAAAAATCCAAGGAGGAAGACGTCACAGCGCTAGAGGAGGTTCTTGTAGAAAGCCTCTTCACATTGAAACAGAAATGAAGCTAACGTGTATTGAAAAGTGTTGGACGATCCTAGGACGATGCTGACTGAGCGGACGTTGCGTTCTCCTATCTGGGCAGTGTTGGCGCCTGCATGGTCCCCTAGTCCTATGATGACGCTGACTGAGTTGCCGTTGCTGTGATGCCGCCCCATCAGATCTGGATGTCCCACCAAAATAAACTTTCATATATTGTGTATACGCTGCTTGCCCAAACTCGGCATCTATTGCACGCCCAAACGTCCTGGTAGGGGGATCCCTCTCTGAGTAGCCCATCCCTCTCTAGGTAGCCCTTCCCTCTCTGAGTAGCCCCTCCCTCTCTGAGTAGCCCCTCCCAAGGTTTCTTCCAGTTTTTCCCAATAAGGTTTTGTGGGAGTTTTTCCTTGTCCTCTGTGAGGGTCTAAGGCCGGAGGATGTCGTGTACTAACCATTTACTGTTTTCACATGTTGGGCACTGTGAAGCCTTAGAGACTGTAACGGTGATTAAGGGCTGTACAAATAAATGTGATTTGATTTGATTTGATTTGTTGGAACCTTTGAGTTTCTTCCCGTCTGGTTTCCTTTTGTGTCTTTTTGAAATTAGTTCTTCATCTTGTCCACGTGGTGATCGGATCAGCCGTTGTGTCTAGCTTGACCAACATGGTGAGGCTTCTTCACGGGGGGGACCTGACATCTCCTTTCCCAGCGCCGGTCTTTAATCCAGACTTGTGTTTGAAGTGAAGGCTGCTTGGAGATCTCGGAGAGCCCCCGAACCCCCCTCCACCCAAGCTCGCGTGAAACCCACCCCATTTGGCCCGCGGTCGTAAATATTTCATCTCTGACGGAGTGCTCTGAACACTCTCCCGGAGACGGAGTGACACTTTGAATAAAACAAACAGGAAAACGGAGAAATTGCTCTTTGTGTTTCTGAATTTAGAAACGTCCCCGGAGCAGAGTGCGCCCCAGCACTCTGAGAGCCGATTTACAAGCGCACCCGATTGAGCCACTGCTGAGTCAAGTATATTGCGGCGCTCCGGCACTTAGGTCGCCCATCTTTTGCTTTTTCGCTGGACGCCCAGGACCCCCCCCCTCCGCCCCCATTTGCAGCCATTTTGCAGCGGCCATTTTGTGTCCTCTCCGCTAGACGCCGACGGCGGCTCGGGGACACCCAGGGTCCTTCTGACGGCGTGAACAGCTCAGCAGGGATCCTGGACTGTTGGTGTCTAGTGAACATATCAAAGTAAGAGTCATTTTTGAAATAAAACTCTAAAGATGACATATTTATTATTTATTTATTTTATTGTAACAAACTCTACTGTAGGTTTCAGTTTACAACCTCACTGATTTTGTTCTGGCAAAAGTTCTTCAGGAGGAAAGTTTTGAATCTATTTTACTGTGGCGGTAATAGATATGATCACTGTGGTGTTCCTCACTGTGGTGTTCTTCACTGTGGTGTTCCTCACTGTAGTGTTCTTCACTGTGGTGTTCTTCACTGTGGTGTTCCTCACTGTGGTGTTCTTCACTGTGGTGTTCCTCACTGTGGTGTTCTTCACTGTGGTGTTCCTCACTGTGTTCCTCACTGTGGTGTTCTTCACTGTGGTGTTCCTCACTGTGGTGTTCTTCACTGCGGTGTTCCTCACTGTGTTCCTCACTGTGGTGTTCCTCACTGTGGTGTTCCTCACTGTGGTGTTCTTCACTGTGGTGTTCCTCACTGTGTTCCTCACTGTGGTGTTCCTCACTGTGGTGTTCTTCACTGTGGTGTTCCTCACTGTGTTCCTCACTGTGGTGTTCTTCACTGTGGTATTCCTCACTGTGGTGTTCTTCACTGTGGTGTTCCTCACTGTGTTCCTCACTGTGGTGTTCCTCACTGTGGTGTTCTTCACTGTGGTGTTCTTCACTGTGGTGTTCCTCACTGTAGTGTTCTTCACTGTGGTGTTCCTCACTGTGGTGTTCTTCACTGTGGTGTTCCTCACTGTGGTGTTCCTCACTGTGGTGTTCTTCACTGTGGTGTTCCTCACTGTGGTGTTCCTCACTGTGGTGTTCCTTCACTGTGGTGTTCCTCACTGTGGTGTTCCTGACTGTGGTGTTCCTCACTGTGGTGTTCCCTCACTGCTCTTCCCAGAGATCACCTGTCAATCAAACAGTGTGTCCAGTACTGTGACGTCTTTCTCCTCTGATTTCCTGTTGATGGAGTTTGAGTTCCTGTAGGTGGCGCTCTTCTCTTTGTCTGTTCAGCCACGGTGGCTATCGCTGCTCATGCTAACTACCCAGTTCTTCTTCTGTTGAAACGTAAAGCGCATCACTTCCTGTCTCCAGAGGGTTTCTCCTGGTAAAGACCTACCTGACACCGGGTGTTGAGAGCAGCAGATGGAGAAGCTTCATGATGGTGGAGGTTGATCAATGGGTTTTATCAATCAGTGATAGTAGCAAAAGGGATATTGATTGATATTGATTGATATGAAAATGCCTCAGATTGTTACTTTAAGTCCATAGTTGACAAACTGATCAGACCTGTTCAGACCAGGTCCTTTAGTTGGACCATGAACTGACTAAATGTATTGATACGAAGACGTCACGGATTATCAACACGCCCAGCAGGGGGCGCTAGCTGCCACTTGACACACAGCGGTTGTGTCGTGTGTGTTTGGCCTTAATATAGAAAAAGAGAGGAGGAAAGTGGTCGGGAGGAGGAGGAGGAGGAGGAGGAGGAGGACGGATAAAGAGAGATGAAAGAGAGACTAAATATCACTTTAGTCCTCTTCAGCCCTCTCTCTCTCTCTCTCTCTCTCTCTCTCTCTCTCTCTCTCTCTCTCTCTCTCTCTCTCCCTCTCTCTCTCTCTCTCTCTCCCTCCCTCCCTCCCTCCCTCCCTCTCTCTCTATGCAGGTGCACATAAGAGTCCTCAGATGAGTGTATTCTTTTCAGGACAAGATTGAAAGCACTTCATCTATAACCTACACAGGGTAGTGAGTGTGTGTGTGTGTGTGTGTGTGTGTGTGTGTGTGTCTGTGTGTGTGTGTGTGTGAGAGTAAAAAGAAGTGTGTGTGTCCGTGTTTATGCGCTCTATATCAAAAGTGTTTGTAGCTGTATGTGTGTGTGTGAAGTGTGCGTATATATTTAAAGAGTGTGTGTGTGTGTGTGTGTGTGTGTGTGTGTTACAAGACAAGGCGGACCATTGAGCTGTTTTTGAAGTGAATTAACAAGTCAAATGAGTACCGCAGCACCCTGCATAGGTTACCACACACACACACACACACACACACACACACACGCGCACACACACACACACACACACACACACACACACACACACACACACACGCTTATCATCACGGCTTCTTTGTTAAGAAAGACGAGGCCAATTAAACTGATATCCCTCTCTTCTTGTCGTTCATCCCTCATCCCTCTCCCTCCCTCTCTCTCTCTCTCTCTCTCTTCACCTTTCTTATTCTACTCTTCTTTCTCTTCTTCCATCTCTCCTTTTTTCTCTTTTCGTCTACCTCTCTTACTTTTCTCACCCCATGTCATCTGTTCATTCACTCGTTTTCCTCTTTCCATCCCTCCCTTCATTTCTTCCCCATTTCTTCTCTCTCAACCTCCTTCCTCCCCTCCTCGCCTCCTTGTTACCTTCCTTCCCTCCTCCCCTCCTTGTTACCTTCCTTCCCTCCATCCCTCCTTTCCTCCCTGTCTCCATTCTCTCCATACTTTACCTCTTTTTCTTTTGTAATTTTCTCTCATACCTTTATCAATCCCTCGTTCCTTCCCTCCATATATGTATCTTTCCTCCCCTCTCTCTCTCATCCCTTTCTCTTTATTTTAGTCTCTCTTTTTCTTTCTTTCTTTCTTTCTTTCTTCCTTCCTTTCTCTCTCCCTCTGTTTTCCAGCAGTATGATAAATGTCCGTCTGTGATTGGCTGATGCCCCCCATCGCCGTGGCGCCCGCGAGGTCGTAAACAACGGCCCGTCTCCCCCGGCAACGCAGCGTCTCCATGGACGCGGGACCGCTAAGACGACCAACTGTGTGTGTGTGTGACTGAGGCGGAATGCGACATCCTAAAACAATCAACTGTTTCCCTGTGCGCGCGTGTGTGTGTGTGTGTGTGTGTGTGTGTGTGTGTGTGTGTGTGTGTGTGTGTGTGTGAGCTAATGAGCGATCATAAGTGAGCAAATGTTTTCTCTGGGTTCCACTAATGTTCGACAAACACGCTCACACACATTTGCGCACACACCTGATGTGTGTGTGCAGTCATTAATGTATGTGTGTGTGTGTGTGTGTGTGTGTGTGTGTGTGTGTGTCATTAGTATGCCACAGTGGGCTGTGTCCATATGTCACTAAACACAACCATGTTTTATTTATCCTGGAGATAGAGAGGGAGGGAGGGAGGGAGAGAGAGAGAGAGAGAGAGAGAGAGAGAGAGAGAGGGAGGGAGGGAGAGAGAGAGAGAGAGAGAGAGGGAGGGAGAGAGAGAGAGGGAGGGAGAGAGAGGGAGGGAGGGAGAGAGAGAGAAAGGGAGGGAGAGAGAGAGAGGCCAACAGTCACTGTCAAGGGGATGGAGGGAGGGAGGAAGGAAGGGAAAGAGAGGGGAAAAAATTGGCAAGAAAGAAAAAGGATAAGGAGGAGGGAGGAGAAAGAGAGAGAGGGGATGGGGATGGAGAGAAAGAAGTGGAAGAATGAGTGAGTGAGGGAAGGAGTGAAAGAAAAGAGAGAGGGAAAGATGCATGGAGGGATGGAGGAAAAAGAGGGTCGGAAGGAGGGATGACTTTAGGAGGGAAAGGAGCGAAGGAAGAAGTGATGGAGGGAGCGAGAGATGGAGGGAGGGAGAGGTAAGAAGGAGGGAGGGAAGGAGGCACAGAGGGAAGAAGGGTAGGAAGGAAAGAAGGATGGATGGAGGGAAGGAGGTAAGGAATGAGAGAGAAGAAAAGGTGAAGAAATGAAGGGAAGGATGGAAAGAGGGTATAGGGGAGGGAAGGAGATAGGGAAGATGGGAAGGAGGGAGGAAGGGTAGGAAAGAAAGAAGGGAAAGATGGAAGGAGGAACGATCGAGAGAAAGGGAGGAGAGAAAGAAGGAAGGAGGGAGGGAGGGAGGGGCGGAGGCTTGGAGGAAAGGATACGAGTAGAGAAAGAAGGAAGGAGGGAAGAAAGGACGGAGGGAGGGAAGGAGGGAAGGAGGGAAGGAGGGAGGGAGGGATGGACAGATGGAGGAGTGGGACCCCAGAGACGTGTCATTCATCACACCACCATGCAGTCTGCACTCGTTCGCCCGCTCTCTCTCTCTCTCTTTCCTTCCTTTCTCCCATCTCTCTGCAGATCTGTTGTTTTCTTCCCTCCCTCCCTAAATTCTTTATTTCTGTCTCCCTCCTCTTCTCCTCCTGTCTCTTTCTCCGTCCATCTCTACGTTTGTATCTCTCCCTCCTTCCCTCCACTCGTTTACTGTCACCCCGAAACAATCTCTCTATCCGTCCCTCCATCCCTCCATCTCTTGCCTCAGTATATCTTCATCTCCGT